>JBBPCX010128034.1:0-19148 GCA_037974365.1 Hydrocynus forskahlii | reverse complement strand
CCCCCCCCCACACACATCCCTCTCTGACTCTCTCATAGTTGTTTGATGAATCTCAAGGTGGACCAGCTGTAGTGGTGATGGACAATGGTCGTGGAATGACCTCTAAAGAATTAAACAACTGGGCTGTTTATCGCCTTTCCAAATTCAATCGAGATGACAGCAGTTTTGAGAGGTAAACCCATGCGCTGTGACAGTTTCAGTAAAAGCATTCAAACTATTAAAAGTGAATTAGGATGGGAAAGAAACAGAAATAGTGTAGACGACAGAGAGGAAGTTGCTGCTGTTAAGAATCTCATCTCATCTTTAATATAATGAAGAGTAGTACTTTTAAGTAGCAGACTATTTAACTGATGTCATGAGTTGTGTTTGTTTTTTGTGATAGTGATCATCCCACATACGTGCATCCCAGTCCAGTTCCGCGCAGTCTGAACAGTGACATCTCCTACTTTGGTGTCGGAGGCAAACAGGCCGTGTTTTACATAGGCCAGGCTGTACGGGTAGGTGCTAGACCCTTTTATGAGACTGTTAAAGTTTTTTAAATGGCAAGTAAATGCTTATTCAGGGTATTGAAAGTAGTCACTTATGTAAAAGGTAAAATTATTGCATTGTCAGTGTTTTACAGGTACCTGCATGTATTTGGTTTTGAGCATATTTATGTACATTGAACAGCCATAACATTAAAACCACCAACATGTGAAGTGAATAATGTTTGATTATCTCATTATAATGGCACTTGTCAAGGCGTGGGATATATTAGGTAGCAAGTGAGCAGTCCGTTCTTGAAGTTGATGTCTTGCAAGAAATAAAAATGGCCAGGGATGGTGTAAGGATCTGAGCAGCTTTGACAAGGGCTAGACGACTGGGTCAGAACATCTCTAAAATGGCAGATCTGGTAAGGTGTTCTTGGTATGCATTGGTCAGTACCAACCAAACGTGGTCCAAGGAAGGACAACAGGTGAACAGGCGACTTGGTCATGGGTGCCCCAGACTCATTGATGCGTATGGGGGAAAAGTAGGGTAGCCCGTCTGGTCTGATCCCACAAAAAAGAACTACAAATTGCTGAATAAGTGAATGATGACTATGGAATAGAAAGGTGTCAGAGAACACATTCACCACAGCTTGCTGTGTATTAGACTGCATTCCCCTTCATGGCAACAGTATTATTAATGGCAGCAGCCCATGTCAGTAGGACATTGTGCTCTGCTACACTGCAAAAATTTTTCAGGAATGGTTTGAGGACCATGGATAAACTAATCTGATCCATGCAGGCCTTACCTCACAACTTACAGGACTCCCTCTAACATTAAGGGGTCAGAGCTGTTTGGCTCCATGACGGAGGATCTACACAATATGAGGCAGGAGATTTTAATGTTTTGGCTGATCAGTGTATGTTGCATTGATGTTTTAATATCATTCCATAAAGATAAAATGTACATTTTACCAATATAGGGTACCTTTTACAATAATTAACTATAATTCTGGCATTAAAATATTAACTCATTTTTTTATTGGGTAACATGTTATAATGCAATTAAGTGGAATGTGTTTCTACTCTTTGTTTCCTGACTGTTTTTCTCCCTACACAAACTTTTCCTTGTGTAACTGTAGCATTTTGACTAGGTTTTTGAAGATTAAATATAAATTAGCAAATTACTAGTGACACTATGGAATTTCTGTGTCGGTAACAGAGGAGTGTGTCTGATACAGAGAAGAATAACCAATCATTTGACTTTATTGAGTTGAAAAGCAGTTTCAAATGATATCCATATATGAAGTGTAGTAAGTGTGAAACTGTAACCCTGTAACACTGTTTTTGCTAGTCAGAGGTGTCAGCGGGTGACAGGGGTGTCAGAGTGAGTTCCTTCTGGGGACACAGCTCAGCAGAGATTAGCGTGTTTCCTCTTCTACTTTATCTAATACTCGTTATGCTTGGTAATACAACTTGTGAAGGGCTTTATAATTAGCTAATCAGATGTTCAGTGAGACAGAATGCTTAACTGTGAAGCAGCTCTGTTTGATTTATGCTGTAGATTGCAACCTTGATGAGTTTTCATATGATTCATTTGACTAGTGAATTTTCATCTTGCTCTACCGTAACCGAGTATTTGTTGCAAACCTCAATTCTTTCACTTTGCAGCTTTAGAGCCTGGCAGTTGTACCAGTGCATGCAGAAGCCCAGTAAGATGCCAATAATGATCAGTTTGGCTCCCCATTTGTGCTTGTGGTCCCTAAAATCAGTTGTAATTCCTATTATGGACAAAATATTTTAGAGAATATATAATTACTTTAATATAATAGAATATATAATAATCTTTTTACAGAATTTGTTATACAGTACTCCCCTAATACACCCCTTATCCCCCAAAGCTAATAGCAGGCATGTGTACATTTTCTTTAGAAATTTACAAAGGTGCACAAGTCTGAAAGGATTATGTTGTTAATTTTTTCACTGGTTCAGACTTGGCACAGAAGTCCTTACAGGGTGTCATGCTTTTTAACACCAGGTACTGGCTCTGTCTCTGTGTATAGTAAATGCATTGCACAGGAAGGTGTTTTTTCAAACGTTACTACAGAAATTACTCTTCTGTGGTTCAACTCCAAAAACAAATTCGTATGACTGGAAATCCCCTCTGCCTTCATTAAGTGTATCTGAACTGAGCATGGACTATTAAAGGCAGAGTTTTCCCATAGATTATCAAAAATCCTGTTTAATGATTTTGACAGTTACACTGTAGAGCCTATACTAGTCAGATATATTTCTGGAGAAGGAACGTATGGTCAGTTTACTGTATGAGCGACAGGTCGGCCGGAATGTAGTGAAAGCGTACTGCCCATCATAAGACAGCTCCAGAATTATTTACAAACAAGGACAGAATTGTCATAAATCTGGTAATGGAATACTCTGTGATCTACAAATCTAAGCACTAATTGGGTAATGACTGTTAAAAATAATTATTTTTCTTTTTAAATATTATTCTGCATTGTTTTTTTTTTATTGTTTAGTATTTGATTATTTATAGTAATGCCGCATTCATTTACTGTCATACTGCAGATTATCAGTAAGCCAGTCAGCTCTCCAGATGTACATGAATTTGTCATGTCTAAAGAAGACTTTGAGCAGAAAGAAAAAAACAAGGAGGAGATTTATTCTGGTGTCATCCGAAACAGGAAGGTAAAATCGCATCGCATGAGTCATAACATGTGAATAGAGCTCTGGGTCTGAGCTATACTTTATACTATATTTGGATCTTGCTAACTTACTTTTGGCCCGCTAATATTTTTCAAGCTCCCTTAACAACTCTCTGTCTCTCTTTCTGTCTCTCTCTCTCTCTCTCTCTCTCTGTCTGTCTCTCTCTCTCTCAGCCTGGTGACTGTTCTCATGTGAAGGTGGATGAAGAGCGGTTCTTGCAGTCACTCATTCTGGAAGAAGCAGGCAAAGACAGCTTCACTGCTGTAGTCATTACTGGAATACAGCCAGAACATGTTGCCTACCTCAAACATGACTTTATCTTGTGGACTAGAGAGCTTGCGTGAGTGTCTAGAGTAAACACAGCATGAACACATGTACCTGTAACATACACAGAGAAATTATTATGAGCATTCTTTTCTGAGTGTTTATTATTATTGACATGTGTATTTCTATTTAAGGCACATTTATCACTACTATGTCCATGGTATCTATGGAAATGACATGAGAAACCCAAGAAATCCTGATTCTGCATCAAACATTGAGATACAGGTATGTGTATGTTTAATTGTTTAAGAAGACATTTATATCTTGAATTTCACATTACAGAAAAAGTTAGTTTTATTTTTGTTCAGTGTTAGATAAATATAAGCTGAAATCACTCCTATGACTATATCAAGTTTACAGAACACCTTCTTCTCTCAGATTTTGGCACAAAGTTGCCTGTAGCCTAAACTATGGTGCTTATTAAAGGAAGTGGTCTTCTAAATTGTCTCCACCTATAATTCTGTCATTTAGATCTATCATATCCTATCACAGCACCACATTTTAAAGCACAAGCCAGTCTTTTTTTTAATACATTTCCTACTTTTCTTTCTGTTTTAGATCTGTCTTATTGATCGATCCCCCCGTTTGCCACGAATCCTTAATCTGAGAGAGATCGATAATGACATGCAGACTCTTTATATAAACTCCAGTGTGGCAGAGTTTGAGTTTAAAGCCACTAAAGGAGGAGACGCCAGAGTAGAGGGACTGCTCCGGTATCATCCCTTCTTGTATGACAAAGAAACATACCCAGAGGACCCATATGCCTTAACACCAGGTACTTAGTGTGTTATGGGAATATGTTGTTGTGTTCCTCAAGTCTTACATATATCAGTGGAGGTCTGGGCTGAAAAATATATTTGTCTGCCTAACACACAAACAGTACATACACTAATCTTGCCCATATAATATGGGATATACTAGCACACACCTGAAAACCTAGCTTGAAACACTGTCGCAGCATAAAGTTCATTATGAAGGTATCTGTCTAATTTAACATTAACATTGAAATGCCTGGGATCAACACTGCCCATAACTAATCTTGAAGTGACTTGGTAATCAGATAAAAGAAAGTACATGAATATATTTATAAATACTACACATTAAATATTAAAAATATTAAAAACACTACACATTCCACATTCTTGAATAATCATCTTATTTTTGACAGCCACATGTATTCCTAATGTACTGGCGTTTTGCAGTGTGCAGGCTTTACACACAATGTAGATAGTTGTGATATATTTGTTAATTAAAGAAAGTGACCAGTTTTGTCATACGTGAACACAGCACACAGTGTGAACAGCATGAAATCTTTCCCCTGTATTGAGCCCATTCTTCAAATGAAGCAGCGGGCAGCCACAGTGCCCAGGGAGCAGTGTGTGGGGATGGTACCACGCTCACAAGTACCTCAGAGATGCCACTAGCAGTCTAGGGATTCGAACCCATGACTTTCTGATCGCAGGGCGAACACCCTAACCACTAGGCCACCAGCTTCCCTCCAGATTGCTATTTGATTAAAGGTTTGCACGTTAAGTGTTAACTTTTTTTAATTAGTGTTTCCTTTGATCGCACATGAATTCTAGGCTGATAAATATGAAGTCATCTCAGTAAAGAAACAGTTCATTGGCCTGTTATAAATCTACTTTGCATGCACTACCACTTATCATTAATTGATTGTAATTTGACATTATTTGGCTCGTAATTCTGACTGTGTGTATGTATGTGTGTTGCAGTTGCAGAGAATGATGATGAAGACTGTTTTGTTTTTCAAACTGAGGGCCGTGGAAAAAGACCCATCTTTGAGTGCTTTTGGAACGGACGATTAATTCCTTATTCTTCTGTTCATGAGTAATAATGTCTTTTTAATCTTGACTTCCCTGGATAGTCCAGGACTGACAAGATCATATATTGAAATTTTGTCACATTTCTATACTGTTACTTTTGTCTTGTAGTATGACCAAAGCACATTTTGTGTGTGTATTTGTTTGTTGTGGTTTCTTTACTTCAGGTTTGAGTGGTGTGCAAGACCAAAGAAAATGTGTGCAGTGCCATTAGAATGCTACAACAGGATCTCAGGGGTTCTCTTTACTAATGACCGTTTTCAAGTTAGCACCAATAAACTCACATTTATGGACCTGGAACTACAGCTACGGGACAAAGAAACTATCTTCACAAGAGTGCTCAATGGCCAGGTAATGTCTACATACTATTCTTAACAGGTAGTCAGAAATAATTGGCATTTGTTAGTATTCAATGGTTTGTTCTTTCTACATGAGTTGGAACAAAATGCTTTACCTCCCCACTCCTGCCTTTCCTAACAAACTAGTGAACTGCACCAAGGAGAAGTAAATCAGAATGGGAGATTTAGTAGAATCTTAGACAAATATGAAAAAAACTACATCCTTTTCCTAACCACTTTTCCTTGACCTCAGTGGAAAGTATAGGAACGACATGAAGGAGAAATCTTAAGGATAATAAAACCAAGGATTCATAAAATAACCGTGGTGCTAAGCGAATCTGACTGCACTAACACTGGGCAGCGTTATTATGTGACTGCAGATGTTAATGACATGGGACTACTAAAAGTGTATCCTAGATACTTTGCTCTGTGTGTTCTTACAGTGTTGTTTTGTGCAGCTTATGTAAAACCCAGTAAATGGTGTGTTGCTTTGTTTCTGCTGCAAGAAACTGGGATGGCCTTACATCCTGTCCTTTTGTAAAGCATGACCTATTGTACCCTGGAACCCAGGAAACAATAGAAACACTTTTCCTGAGCATTTGGAGAATCTGAACATCTCTCATCATCGCTGCCACTTGGATACTTCAGGGTCACTTAGTTATGAACCTTCCTCAGCAAAACCACTCAAAAACACTCTTGCCGTTTCATCATGACTGTGACCCTGTGTGTGAAGTGTAAAATAGGGAATATACTGTCTTAATAGTTACTTTTAGTCAACATTTAGTTGTAAGTTCCTTTTTTGTGCTCAAATTTCATTGTTGCATTTAGGGCATGCATGATATGACTGAAAATTATACTTCCAGAAATTTTCATGCTGCAGAGTTTGGATCATCCTGTTTAGTTTTCTGAGATACGAACAGTCAAATAGAAAACTCGTTTAAAAAGCGCTATAGAAATGCTGTTCTTTATGTTTTTTTAAGTACAGAAGATATCCATGGTAAAACTGTGATGTAATTTGTCACCATAAATGTTATAATAATCCCCCACCCCCTGCTAATTATGACTTTTGTGGGTGTAGATGACTCCTCCCACCTTTGGAATATTATTCACATTTTTGTATATTTTAGTGCATCATTAGTCAAGCGTAGTATTGGTTTTCTCTCTTGCAGGAACAAAGAGTGAAGATTAATCGAGAATTTACTGCTTGGTTGAAAGACTGCCATGAACGATATGACAAACAGGTGTGTTGGTAATGCCCTAAACACATTAGGCATGAATGAATGGACCAGACCTCAGTTTAAACCTTGCGTTTTTCCTAATCATTAAAAACATTAAACACAGCAGTGTGATTTCAGGTTGTAAGTTGTATGAGCCACAGAACCTTTGTATTAACTTTTGTATTTGTGGTAGGTGAAGTTCATCGGATTCCTGGGTACGATAACTCGCACAGACGTTCCAACTAAACGGTTGCAGTCACCATGGGCTAAATTCAAAGCCATCCAGTGGGATGGTAAAATGTATAAGACTGGGCAACAAGTGAGTGAAGATTTAATTTAAACACAAGCACATGCTTTGGTAGAACTGATATATGTAATACATGCATACCACCATAACAAAAAACATCACTCTTAAAACTGGATCATTTGGATTATTCTGTAATTTCACATGCATTATTTTTGGGTGATAGGTGGTGTACAGAAATGTGGAGGTACGGACAGTATTAACCACCCCCACCCCAAAACCATATTTAACTAATCCAAAATGCCTCACCCCAAGCCAACAGAGCCCAGGGTATATGGTAGTGTCATACTGTATAAGCAGTGTAACGTCAGGATGGTCTGAAAATATGGAAACCACCAAGCCTAATAAACAAATGCTGTGCCATGTATCATCTTATTTTTTGTAAATTAAATTTCCTACATGCCTCTTGAACAGGAGGAAACATTATTTCAAGATATCATGTATTACAGTGGATGGGTTTGTTAAAAGTATATCCAAAATGTAAATGTTTATTGAATTCAGTGAAAAAAAAGATGCATTTAAATGTAGAAAAGGTCCTTTCAGATATTAAAAACTGCATTGGTTTTGACTTCTAATAGTTAGTTATTTGATTTAATTAACTTCAGTTATTAATGATATTACAAACAATATCTACCAAATGTATGACAGAATATGGCATTGCTCAGGGTACTAAAGGAATAACTAAAGGAAACAACACTTTTAGCTCATAATGAGAAATTATTGGTATGGAATGTGGCAGAAAAGTTGTAACATGTCAAAAATATACCCATTCCAACCCTGAGACTTTCTAACGTAGCTTTTCATGACGCTTGATATTAATATTGAGTGCTCTCATATAAATTCATTATGAAACATAAATTTGGAAATCTTGTGTTTGCCACAGTTAAATATTCTACTTACTTTCATATAGCTGGCAGCCCTAATGAACAAGGCATTTGAGATGTGCAAACACATTTTTGTGTTTAGATACATTAAACAATGACAGTAATCCTCATAGAGTCTCTTTTCCTTTTTCCAGGTGAAGTCGATGAAAACTCAACCTGTTTTTTTTGGCTCCATAGTTCAGTTTCTGCTCTATGGAGACCATGAAGGAGATGTCTATGCCACGGGAGGACACGTCCAGATTAGCTTGGTAGATTACATATATGTTTGTGTCTATGTCTACTTGTCAGTATCTGTGATTGTGGGTGGCTCAGCATAATCAGTATGTCTCCTGTTTACAGTGCTGTGAAAAAAGTGTTTTCTACTTTTGCATATTTGTCACACTTGTTTGATATATTTAAACAAAACTTAATATAGGGCAAAGACAGTGCTGTAAAAAAGTGGTTGTTACACTTATCGAAGGGATACGACTTGTTCAACCCTAGCTGGCACCTTGTGAAAAAAGTAATTACTCATAAATTATTCAGTCAACCAGTTAATCAGATTTAGTTGGTGTCTAAGATCAAACAGACTAGACATACGCAGACATTCTAAAATCACTTAAAATGTTTCTTGCAATGTGAAGTGAGCCAATAGGTCTCATCAAGTAGCAAGCTGTGCTATAATCAAAAGAAATTGCAGAAGTGGTGAGAAATGATTTATTGAAATTATTTCAGTCTGAAAAGAGTAACATGGTCTTTTGTAAGGCTCAGTAAGAGCCATTATCATCAGAAGGAGAAAACTGTGGTTAGTGTTCGCAGGTGTGATCTACCAAAATTCTCCAAGAGCACAGCAATGACTCATCCAGGAAATCACAAAAGAACTCAAACATCTAAGAAACCACAAGCCTCAGATAAGATCAGTGCTCATGAGACAGTCCATCCTTTAAGAGGTTGGGCAAAAATGGTTTTCATGAGAGAGGTGCCAGGTGAAAACCACTGACAATCAGTGGAAATTAAAGTCTCCTCTCACCTTTTTTGGGGAAAAAAGTCCCTTTTGTTTCCCAGGCCTTTTGGAATGATGTTTTGTGGCGTTTAAAGCAGCAGATTTTGGACGACAGGTCTTATTACAGCTTGTGTACAACTAACACCGCATTCTAGAATATGATCATGGTATTAGCAGTCAAACGTGGTGCCAGAGGAATAACATGGGGATGCAGCTTCACGGAGTAGTTGCTATAATAGACTGAACTATGAATTCTGCTATCTACCAAGAAATAGGGCAGGGTTAAGCTGAATGGCTCAAAAGACAGTCTGTGCTTGAGTCACTTTGAGACGCTGAAGCAGGACTTTTAACAGACAGGTTATGCTCAAACCCTTCCACAGTGGTTGAATTGAAGCAGTTCAGCAAAGATGGAGCGGGCCAAAATACCTCCACTTCGATATCAGTGACCGATCTCTAGGAAACATTTGATTGCAGTTGTTGCTGCTAAACGTGGCACATCCAGTTCAATTTCGGGGGCAATTACTTTTTTCATGAGTGATAAGTGTTTAAAACTTTAAATGTCACCTGCCGTACGGCAGTATATCTGAACACAAGCTGTTTTAAACTAACATGCTTTGACATGTTAATAATTTTGACATGTTTTTGCCAAATATCAAATACATTTCACTTACAAAGTCAGTAGTGGCTTTACTCGTATTTGCTACTGAAGACGTTGTAGTGGCTCACTTTGGTTGTAAAACCAGTGATCAGCCTGTGGGTGGTGATTCTTGCTGATGTAGTCAGTTTCCTGAAGCCTCATACAGAGAGCATTTAATCATTTAATTGTATATTTGTTGTATATCCAGTTGTTAGGTTTTTTTTTTTTTTTTTTGCAGAATTCAGAATAATTAGTTATAACCGAAATACATATAACTATTTCCTCACAGTGCATCTCTTTCTGTAGTAGAAGTAAACTGGGTGCATTTATGTCCACAGGAACCAAAGGATCTGTATAATGAGATTAAAACTATCCCCATATCAAAGATTGACAGACTGGCTAAAACGGCTGCCATCAAGAAAAGCATCGAGGATGAACTGGCCAAGTAAGTAATGATGGTTTCAGCAATTGCAATTTAAAATCGGTAATGTTTATTTGTGATGTAAAAAATGTTTTAATTACAATCGCATGCTTTAATGTGAAACTAATGAATGTTTACTTAAAAAAGTCCTGTCACTTGTCGGTTGCTATTTTTGTTATTTTATTCACTGCCTCCTTACATTTACTTGTTTATTAATTGTATTAATTTATTATATTTTTCTGAATTTTCTCTCCAGTTTGGTGATGTTTAATTTTTCTCACTAGCTAGGATTCCACCCTGGGGGGACCCCACCAGGGATCCCTGAAGTCTCCTTGTATGTAGTTCTATTAGTGGAAGAGTAATTGCAGTTTCATTTTGTCTTTCTGTTTCTTAGGCTTCCTGAGCAATTGAGGGTTATGTGGCCAGAGGGGAACCCATGGCCTGATAAAACTGTTCGTCCAGCTGGCACACCCATGGGTATAAACAAACATACTTACACACAAGTGCATGCATACACATACTAACTCACCTTTGTCCACTTTTTTCCACCTTCAGTTTCCAGCACTGTCAGTTACAAGCCAAACTTATTTTCTTGCGCTGACACAAAATATTCACTGCCACTGTTTTATAGCTTAAAACAACTACACAGCTGTATTGTATTTTTTGTAATACTCTTGTCTTATCTTTATTTTTCTTGTTGCACTGAGCATACTCATGACAAACTTCCCTCGGGATAAAAAAAGTTCTTTCTTATCCTATCTTGTTTTATCTGTTCTCTTTTAGGTCCCATCCAAGTGGAGATTTTAAATAAGAAAGGAGAGACCATGTCACGGTTGCCAGTGGCCAGTGTTAACGCCAAGAAACTCCTCATTGACCTCAAAGTCATCTGGCACTGTATGTTTTTTTTTCATTGTGTTTCAATCTCTATATGTAAATTGTAAAATATCTAAATTGTTTATGCTCTGTAAGTGTGTATGCATTTGAGTGTTGACTGAATATTGTATTTTTTACTTTCAGCTCCTACAGGGGATATCCAAACCAACTCACACATTGCCATGCACTCTTCCAAGTGGGAGTACTGGTTTAAAGTAATGGGTAAAGACATAATACACCATTACAACAAACACATGTAGTGAATTTACTGTGCACTAAAAGTAAAGTTACAAAAACTCACCTAAGTGTTTTTAACAGGTATCAAGCCTACTGAAATTATATCTGTTTTATAGTACAGCATATTGTGGCTCACGTGATGATTTTAAAGAGGATAGAAGCTGAAATGTTTTACTTTGTGTGTAGTTTTAGTTGCAGCATTCTGTATATTTGATGTCATTGGTGTGTGTTTATTTTTTACAGAAAACTTTAACAAGTTGGGAAAGTACACACTTCACCTGCAAACTATACTGAGCGATAACGATTCAGCCAGTGAATGGGCTGGGAAACGGCTGCCTCACTATGCCCTCCACTTCACTATTATAGGTAGCAAAATTATCTTCACGTTTTCAATTCCCAATGGATCTGCGTTTTATTGAATTGTGTTTAGTTCACTTAAGCTACATTTCCTTTCCCTTACATGTACACTGTAAACCCTTGCCTGAAACGTTGGGTTAGTTACTTGAAAAAATTAATTATTTTTAAGTTCATAAAATCAAATGTCAGTTTCTTTATAATGCTAAAAATTATTGAGATAGGGACCACAAATGCTCAGTTGAGGTAACTTGTAGGATTTATTTATTCTTTATTTATAGTTTATTAAATGGATGTGATTGCATATTCAGTGCAGTCACATCCATTTAATAAAATAAAAAAGATACTCATGTGTGGCATGCTTAAATATGTTGTGGCAACCAATTGCCTTAAATGAACTGAGTACTACTAACAAATGCATGTCATGAATTTACACATATGTTACAGGGTCATACACATATTTTAAAAGCTTCATTATGAAATGCTCAAATGTATGCTATTATTATTATTATTATTATTATTATTATTATTATATGTACCTCATTTGCAGATTGACTGAATTCAATAATGCACTTAAATCACTAAGTTACATAACTTAAGAATAAAGTTATGTCATGTTAACGCTGAATCAGTTATATTAAATCTACTGGGAAGTAGATCGTCAGGAGCAGGGCTGGACTCCTTAAACTGCATTGGCTTTTTTTTATCTGCATTTAATTTTCACTCTTATTATAAGATTCACTTTGGGCTTTATTGAATGTAAATTCCTCTTTTTATGTTGTTTTGCTCATTTTGCTTCTCTCTTTCAGAGAACAGTGCAGCTGTTTTTCTGTTGGGTGCAGTTCCCTCATCTGTTCAAGTGGGAGTGCCCTTCTCACTACCTCTGGAATTTAGGGATGAATTTGATAATCCAACTCAGCCCCCCTTTGACACCAAACCCCAAGTAGAGTGTAGGTAAGTTGCAGAGAAAATACACAATATTCTATATTAGACTTTTGCTTAGAGACTAGGGATTTGTATTGGCAAGGACCTCATGAGACGAGAGGTATCACGATACATGGGTCACGATACAGTTATATCTCAATATATTGCGATATTCTACAGTTCACTGAAAATGTAAAAACAGAGCTGAAATGCAAGTCAGCCAAAACAACATAACTCAGCATTGAATTTTAACTTTATTGTCTTTGCATTTTAACACAATAAACTAGTGGACACCAAAAATGTTAAGAAACAGTGCATAAAATTGAAATATGTATGAGGAAAAATGGTGTGCGTATTAACTGTTATCTTAACTGTTATCGTATTAACTGTTATCTTAACTTATAAAGAAAGTAAAACAGTCAATGTGATGTTAATAAACTATAAACATATTGTAATCCAACTGACACATGAAAATATAGCAGTGATTCTCAAAGTGTGGGACGCAAGAGACCTGGGGGAAAGTCACACAGAACTAATGTTTAATATCAGAGTCGTTGTCACGGCGGAACAAAGAATTCACATCGGTTATGTTAGCAACTGACATATATTCTGTTGTTGTGATATTCAAATATCTCAATACTTTTGTCCATACTTGGACGAAAGCGCAAACTAATGAAGCAATTTTGTGAAGAATTTGGTTAAAACAGAGCTAAAGGCTAAAATGAGGCTAAAACGAAGCTAAAGGCTAGAATGAGGCTAATATGGAACTAGAGGCTAAAATGGAGCTAGAGGCTAAAAACGGAGCTATTAGGTAAAATGAGGCAAAACGGAGCTAATAGCTAAAATGAGGCTAAAATCAGGCTAAAACGGAGCTCATAGCTGAAGTGAGGCTAAAACGGAAATAAAGGCTAAAATCAGGCTAAAACGGACCTAAAGGCTAAACAGAGCTAAAGGCTAAAATCAGGCTAAAACTGAGCTAAAGGCTAAAAGGAGGCTAAAACGGAGGTAAAGTACCTAGTGGCATCTATAGGAGTGGAGATTGTAGTTGTAGGAAATCCCAAAATATCTGGTTGTATTTTGCATGAAATCAATATAGTATATCGTGAAAAGAAATATCAGGATATATTGATTCATCAACTTTTTTTTTTTTTTGCACATCCCTATTAGAGACAGCCGGCTCATTTCTCAGTGTCACTGTATCTCATGATCCTGCAGTTGATGACCACAAGGTGGTACACTGTTGTTGATCAGAATTTTTGAAAACACTACGGTACATTAAGCATCTACATTTAAAACATACATAACATTTAAGGTTATAATTCTTTATTTGTTAATTTACTATATATACAAGCTCTGGAAAAACATAAGTGACAACTGAAAAAATGTTTAGTTTCTAAGGTTTTATCTTTTATAGGTGCAAGTATTGAACTAAACAGCTTTGCCGTAGTTTTGAAGAACTGCTGACAATATTTCTCTTAATTTCCAAATAAAAATATTGCTCTTTAAAGCATAATTTTTAAAGGTAATGACAATACCTTAAAATAAGAGTTCCGTGTTGACAGAACCTGAATAATTCAAATAAAACAAGCCTCTTGTTCACTCTTAAACAAAATGGCATTATTTACCTTCGATGAACTTCAAGAAGTGTTTTACCATGCAGTGCTTTTTCCAGAGCTGTATATATTAAACATTGTTATGCTGAAAACCCCCCAGGGAACACTTAATCACTACAACACAAAAGTCAGTTAAACTTCTGGAATACCAATCTCTCCACTTAGGAAGTGTAAGTGATCAGTTTCACCTGCTTTGGTGCAAATTAAAACAATGACAAGTGGAAAGAAGAGACAACAGCAAGACAACCCCCCAAAATAGAATGTTTTTGCCGGTGTTGACCGCAGACCACTTCTCTCTCCTTATGCTTCCTGCCTTCTAGTTTTGCATTTAGCTAGTGCTTCAGAATGGCACATCAGTACGTGCCATTGCAAGAAGTTTTGCTGTGTCTCCCAGCACAGTCTCAGGAGCATGGAAGAGATACCAGGAAATGGGCCTTCACTTGGAAAGGGCTGAAGGACAACACCCCAGCAGCAACCCAGATATCTGTTAATTTCTGTCAGAGAGGGTGGCATGAGGTCCCAAGGTACTCTAGCAGGACTTTCAGCTCAATTGGCATTCACCAAAAAACACCAAAATTGGCAGGTTTGCCACTGTTATCCCGTTTTCTGGTTCACATTGAATACACGCGACTGTTGTAAAAGAGTCTGGAGATGCTATGGTAAATTTTATACTGCCTGCAACATCATCCAGCATGACTGGTTCGCAGTCTGGGGAGGCATATAATTGGAGAGTTGCACAGATCTCCACACACTAGTCAACATTACCCTGACTGCTGTTGCTTGACTGCTGAAGCCAAGCAGAAACTTTTGGGACATTATGTATTGGTGGTTGCAACATCATCAAGTGGTGCCACAGACTGTCCCAGATCTCCTGATTCAGGTCTGCGTGGAGATCCCCCAGGACACCATGCATGCCCAGATATTGTCAGAAGTGAATACAGGCACATGTGGCTCAGTAGTATCGATGACCCACATCTTGAGTTGGCGTGATGAAATTCACACACATTGGATCAGTCTTTGATTTCACTTTTTTTACTTTGATTTTCAGTGTGTTTTTGAATTTGTCCTTGTTTTTTGTGATTTTTGTTTCCTTTGACTGATCTTATTTCATTTTTTTCCTCAGTGATTTTCCAAATGTTTATCAATTGAAAATTTCATCAAAATCTGATGGGCCTTTAATTTTTTGAGCAGTGTATATGAGAGATGGTTCATTTTGTAGGTGTTCTTTAGAGTTTTCTTCACCCCAGTGATACTACATTACATTTCTCTTTCTTTCTGTCACTCACATTTGTGCAACACACACACACGAACAATAGTTCACTGGAGCTAAGTTATGAGCAGACAGCTTTAAATGGACCTACATTCACCATCCAAGACCTGATTGCCAGGGGGAAACTGAACAACCATCAGGAAAAGGTTAGTGTGTGTGTCATACATCATATAGTGTGTCGTTGTAATACCAGTTTTGTTTAGCTTTGTTTTCACTGTATGCAATTATTATGCTATGAATTAATGAATGAATTAAGTTAAACTACCATAAAGTAACTGATTTACACATAGTACTCTGATGGTATAATATTTAATTTGTTTGTGTAGTATTCACTTTTTGCATGATATGGACATCTACACATGCTTTTGACAGATGCACACAGTGAAGATAACAATCCCAGGCCTCAGACAAGACTGCCAGCATTTCAAAATCAGTGCACGTCCAGGTATGAATACACAATGAGATACAGAAGTTATTCAGTAGAAGCTGTTTTGAAGACATTAAAATGTATGAAATGTAAAAAAATAAACAAAATACACTGACTTTATAAGTATTTTCATCCTTTGAGATTTTTTTCTATTTGTGTCCACCAGGTCCTCCACATCAGCTACTGGTTTTCCCTGAAGATGACATCTCTATAGAGAATGGAGCACCAGCAGCATTCAAAGTGGAAGTACACGATGAGTTTCAGAACATCACAACACTTTCCAAACTTATTGTCCGCTGCCAGGTAACCCATCACTCAAATCACCTATTAAGTTTTACACACTCAGTACTTTCACTCATTTGGTATGCACAATTCAATACAAGTGCACTAACATGTAAATTCTCTGAATCAGTGAAAATATTTTCTCATGGAATATCTTAAGTAGAAAAGTGAGAAAGATTTATTAGAGTTCATCTCATCATATAAAGAGGGTGTAAAAATACATTGATCTGATCTTAAAGTGATAACTGTATTCATTTTTAACTATTTGAACCAAATTTATTGTAATTTATGTAGAATACATTACCGATTTAGTGTTTGTTTATAATAACTTTTGATAGAGTTGGTGTTCATTTCTGGACAAAATAAAAATGATTGGAGTCTACTGCTACTTTTAATGTAGGTTGAAGTTGTAATAATTGCATATCAAGAAATCCAAAGAGCCAAAGGAAAGTAATCAAGACAGTGGTTATGAAGTCAGTGATATGCATCGCTGTTTTTGAAAATAACGAATTGTTATTTGCTGTCCATTGCCAAGTCTGTTTAGAGTTTGCATGGAATATTGTTTAGATCTCTGGAACCAGAGTTGTCATATACTGTGTATTTGTTTTAGGGGCAATGGCCCAACATACTTTTTTATGTGGGTTCAGTTATTTTTAATGTTATTGACTGTGATGTTCAAATTTATTTTGATGTAGTTTTTGATCCCATGTACATTCTTACTTTTTACAATTATTGTGTGGGGCCTTTTTAACATTAATTTAAGAAATAGACAGCATCAGAGGGCTCTTAGCACATTTTACATAATAAACAGCAGGCAGATTAAAGTAATATGTGCATTTAACTGTAAACATCTGTTTTGGGATAGTTTGACTAGAGTGTGTATGTCAAACAGAAAGTAAATGATTTTATAGAATCTCTCACTGTTAAACATTTTATATCACTTATTTGTTACTGTGTGCATGCGTGCATGTCTGCCTGTGTGTGTGTGTGTGTGTGTGTGTGTGTGTGTGTGTGTGTGTGTGTGTGTGTGTCCATGTCTGTATGTGTTACTGTTCATACAGCTACTCGGGGCCTCTGATTTGCCAGTCGATGCTGTTGACTGCAGTAATACCGGCACTGGGGTACTTCTGGCAAAACCAATTCAACTGAAGAATGTCAGCCAAGAGCAAGTTCTCACTGCAAAATTTGGCATTCCTGTAAGATCTGTTGTTATCCATCCATTGTTATATCACATGATTCAAATACCTTCAGTAGTGCTTGAATGTTTGTAAAACCTTTATGTTTTTCTGTAGAAATATGCCCTAAAATATAATCAGGTCTTCATACCTGTCCTAAAAGTAGATAAAGAGAACCTACTTCAAGAAAAGAGACAGAAATACTGTATTTGGTCAATTATTTTATGAGGAAAATAATCCTATACTGCATGGCTGTACATTTGTAGCTTCCATGAAACTGCGTCTGCAACAAAGTTGGTTTTATATAGCATTTGCACTGGTTCATTTATCATGAAAGTTTCACATAGCAAGGGCAGCTGTTGTGTTCTAAAATATAGAAATTAAAATGGGAAAAAATTGACACATTTTTGTTTGTATAGCAACAATGTGCATACATGCTAAAAACTGACAGTAATTTAAAAAAACCTTTACTACGTGTACCATGTACAGCAGTTGCAAGTGTGCATATCTGATACTTAAATATGGAATCTGAATTTGACATTTTAAGTCACAATCAGTTTTTATAAAATTTTTTTTATTTACTCACAGAACCAGAAAGGAATATCTTGTGTGGAGCGGACTCTGCGTGTCTTGCCAAGCACACGTGTCTACCGTGTAGAAGTGTACAGGCAGGAGGAGGATTCAGATGAAGTAATGGTCATTCAGAATATGGAGAAGATCAACTGGACAGCCGGAGATACACTTGGGAGTCTGCGCTTCAGACTGTATGATGAAGGGGGTCGACTGGTACCTTTAACACAGAACCTTGCACAAAACGTAAAGGTAATTATAAATGTAACTCTTGAGTTTGGTTCTATCAGTGCATCGTGATCCCTTCAGATAGATCAGTTTCTTACAACTGAAATGCAGAGCACATTAAAAGGTAATAAGATAAATAAAATTAAACTTAATCAAAACATGCATTGTATTTTGGAATGTTAAAATATTAGAAACACTGCAATAATCATTACTTACATTTGTCCACAGCAAAACCACCCCCAACAAGACCAAAAAAAACTTGACATGTTTTTAAAATGAGTTATTCTGAAATAATAGAACCAAGTTTAATTGATTTTTTTCTGTGAACCTATGTAGATCTGAATCATCTGCAGAAGATGAAATTGTTTGTGTGTGTGTGTGTTTCAGGTGAACTGGACTGCAGATGTAAGAATAGCAGAATTGTCTATGGGTATGCTGCCAAGTGTGTATGTCCCCACAAAAGCACAGGGGGAGCACTTCTACCAGGTGGCATTTTGGGATCAGCACACAGTTGACATGTCCTTTATCATAGTGTAAGACTGATACCGCACACCCATGCACACTGTGTTCAAAGCAAATTATTTTCAGTAGCTTTTAAACTCATTTTTTACTGTGGCACAGATACCGGACATTCATAAATAAGTATTTTGTTTGTTCTTATAGCCCACGTCCAGATGAGCCAGAGCGACTGAGGGTCACCCTCAATGAAACGACTGTTAGAATGGGAGAAACTCTCTCCGGAAATATTTGTAAGTTAACTCAGTGATCCAAGTTAACTTAAGTCCTCAAACATAAATTGGTACCCAAAGTGCAACTATAGGCTAAAGTACATTACTCTTTGTCCTTCAGTCTTTACAGAAACTTAGTCTGGAGTTTTACAGAAATTTATTCTGTGTTTTGTCTTGTTCTCAGGCATGCCATCGCTCTTAGGCCTCGTTTACACTGTCAGTTAAATGTGACCCAATTCCGATTTTTTGCACATATGTGACACAGATCGGATCTGTTCCATGACAGTGTAAACAGGAAAAAAACGCATGCATTCGGATATTTTGAGAT
>JBBPCX010128024.1:0-17500 GCA_037974365.1 Hydrocynus forskahlii | reverse complement strand
GAACATGTCATTTTTTAATCATCACTTCTCACCTACAAAAAGCCCCCTAATATAATTCTAATTCTAATGTGGAACATCAGACGAGTGTTAAAAACAGATGGCGTGCAAACATGTTTGTCTGGTAGTGTATTTAACTGTATTTCTAAGTGAAAATAAGTGCACATCCTCTACAGAGAATACGCTATAATAAGCTATTTTTTCAGCACTTTAAGTATGTGTCAGATTTTTGAGTCCACCCCTCATCTCCACCACGACTCCTTATGCCTAGATCTGATTTACCTGAGTTTTAATCACATGACCCCAATTAATGGACATAAATACCTCACAAATGTGAAGTGTGGCCATGGACCATCTCTGCGTACTGAGTGTGTTTTTATCTCGTTAACTGACCTGTATTGCTCCACTTTGCTTCCTGTCTCACCCCTTTTGTTTTGTTCGCTGAGCTGGATTTGCATTTCTGGAATCAGACTATTCTGATGACTCTTTTGTACTAGACTCTTTAAATATGATGATTCAGAACTGTTGTCTAATGGGACTGCCTTTTGGTTTTGGAACTCTGCCAGTATCTTTTTTGTAATCTGCTGCTTTATGGAATAAATCTTGTTGCCTGTTTGACCCTTGGGTCTATCTTGGTCTGAACCTGACAGTATATAAACATATATATAAATAAATATATTAGGTCACCCATGGCTTTAAAAACACAGTTCAAAGCATCAAAGACATTCAAAAGGTGGTGCTTTTCTTCAAAAGCATAAACCCAGTAAAGGGAGAACTGACCTCTGACTGGCGTCCACCCCTGCTCTTGTTCTGCTCTTGCTGTTCCCTTATAGTCCAATCAATTCGCACATCCGCCCTTTTGGTCAGAGCTTCTTTCTCCAGCCTCACCTTCAACCCCCATCCATGGGCCTGAGGGTCAGACTCATCTGAGAGGAGACAGACATGTTTATTATTCTTATTATTTATTATTTCATTTTATTTATTTAAAGGCACCTTTCAAGGCACTCAAGGACACCTTACCTACAAGTAAGACAGATCATGAAATTGGAAAAAAGAAAGCAAAGTTACCTCTCAGGCCTGTTTCTCCTTGATGTAATCCTGCAGGTCTGGCCGAGTACTGATGCGTCCACTGTGTGTGGTGGGTCAGAATGTGTGAGCCGTTGTTCCCAGCGTACTCTGTTCTTACTAAAATGGTGCTTGGAAGTGAGGCCAGCTGTTTGTACAGAAAGAGAACACACATAAATATATCAGTGTTCTACTGAATTCTCTTCTTTACAAGAAATATTAAAAAACTACTACAGCGAAAAAATTCAAATTTCCCCAATGCTAACTTGAATCAATCAGCTGTGACATTTATGTCCATTTGAGATGAGGGGAAATTGTATAAACTACATTTTTAACTAGACTGCATTTCTACAAGAAAATGTGAAATGTGATTGTGTGGTTGCTACAAAACCAGAGTTTGGAGACACAAAAACATGGCTTTTATGGCCAAATAAAAAGTGTGATAAAAATAAATAAAAAACGGTGATAAAAATAAATTCTGCTCACAGCAGGCTCTTATTCAGAGCCAAGTTTTACCGCTGAACCACAGTGGGGGCCTTAACTCACCCTGTCTCTTACCAAAACATTTATGGTTAAGGACAGCTGAAAATGGGTGGGATAAGCATGCATAGCTGGGTTCTAGTTATATTTAAATAAACCAGAACAAACAGACACACGTCATTTTTTTATAACTGACCTGAGCATCGGTGTCTTGAAGTCTGATGCGTGTTTAGACTGAATGTTGCTCCGTGTTTTGCCACTTTCCGGCTGCCATAGCCACGACATCACAGACTCTCTCTCTTACACACATTTTAAAGCAACTCGACCCTCTGCTCTCTCTCCCCATACATAACATAGGTGACTCGACCATAAAAATAGAATTTTTTAAATAATCAATACTCTGCCCCTGATCACCCGATCTGAAAGCACTCGCAATACACCAGATATTAAAGAACGTTTCAGTGTTGGAATTTCAACACGCGCTTGGAGAAGATGCGGCACCAAAAATAATGGGTGGAATAAAAATAATAACAATAATAAAACTTCCACATTCACACTAATTATCTGCTGCTAAGTTCAGTAGCTTACCTGTGGTAAAGAGTTATAGAGGTCTAACCCCTGCTTGAAACCAAGCTTTGTTTGGAGCACCTGCCCTTCGAAAGACATCAGGTTTTGGCCAATCAGGAACTCCGTTGCTGCCTCAATCGCAGACGCCGGACGGTTCAGCTGTACAGAGTTAAATGTATTGGATTGGTGAACTAGCTTTAGTAATATCCAAACAAGCAGAGAGCGATTAAATCAGCTTTTTCATACCTGTGACTTGGCGTGAAACACATATGGCACGTAGGGTTGTAAAGAAGAGATGTTGTGGGAAATGTTCACCTTTAGCCCGGTGCTACAATGTAAGGAAAACAAGGCAGCCATTTTTGAGTTGTATTAAAGGGCCCATATACTGGGAAGCTGAATTTTCGTTGCTTTTTTGAATTAAACAAATGTAGGAGGTTTCAAAATATACAGCTCATCCTAAACAATCAGTTTATTCATGTTTTATTATTAACAATCCTGTGCTATAATTGAGAAAAGACCTAACAAATGATAAAGGGTCAAGTAATATGAATGTGTTTCGTTTTTTACTTTACTGTTTAAGGTTTTTACTAAAGAATTAAAAACTTGAATGACTTTAACAGTAGCTTATGAACTCCTTGATAAAATATTAAGATAGATAGATGTTTTATTGTCATCGTGTCAGTACAACGAGATGGCGTTTGGGGCTAAATTACAGAAGATTGTAAATTACAGAAGTCGTAGGTTTAGAATAGAGTTAAATACAACTAAAGAGACAGTATGTGCATACTTATATACAGCGGAGTTAAGGGTTGCAACATGAGTCCTATAATAATATACAACTGGAATATTGCACTAGACTATGAATATCAAAATATAGGTATTTATTGCACATATAATACAGCTAAAGCTTACGATGTTGATTTAGTCTTGGATTCTTGGATTCCCTAAGCAACACATCTAATTTAATATAATGAAGTAACAAAGAGGAGACAAATCTGGAAATGGTTAAGCAAGCACTATGCATAAAACCAATATTTACTATATTCATGTATTTATTATAACATTGGTGTTTTAACACTAACATAACAATATTGCATTTCTCTCCGTTGTCTTTCTTGCTAAGTGGAAGTTTGTGTAAACCATTCCTTTGGTGTTTATCATGGTAGATGGGTGTGTACTGAACCTGGATGAAAGGTGGTGGCCCTGGATCTCAAATGACAATGACGATGTCTCTGGTTTCTTTGGCTCAACAAGGCTGGAGTCTGTCAGATTGGCCCATATCTTCACCTGCCAAATGTACAAAAGAAACGGACTGAATATAACAGACTTTAGACACTTTTCCACAGGTCTAGAGGAACCATGTACCTAAACTGTACACGAGAGTTGTATCAGGTTTTGATGTTCCAGTGTATCTCAGTCCGGTAACGAAGTTTCTGACTCAATTCTCTCCAGTTTATGGCCGGTCATCCCAAAACCGCGTCCATGGAGTCGAACCGGCAGAGCGTTTTTCTGTCAGAGCTGCTTTTGTTATTGTGGTCTTTTATTATTTATAGTCTTGTTTGAGTTTTTTATTTTTTCTCTTCATTCTTTATCTGTGTGATGTGAGCCGAACCCAGAGAACTTGTTAGTGACGTCCTGGATCACCTTCACGTTTCTCACAGAGTTAAAGATAAATTTGTCAGAGTCGTAGAAAACTAACACTGAAATTTATCTTCAGCCCAAACAGACAGTCGAGCTGGAACTTCATCCACTTCCCAGATGTTAGTTTGTGTCTCCATTGTTGTTTTTTAATGCAGACAGTAAATAAACAGTGGCCTCTTTTTGTGTTGCGATGACATTTTGACCAATCAGAAAGCAGTGATGCAGTCAGCTCAGCTTTCAGCCCTGCTGTCGAGCAGCTCGGGTTCGGTTCTCTTTATTTGTAATGGAAGAACATTTGTTCATGGTATGGTATGGTTCCTTGTTGCCAGTGGAAAAGCACCATTTAATAACATCAAAAGACACTCCTCAACAGAGTATTAAATGAAACATCATCTTCATCATCAGACCAACAGAACCATCATCCGAGAACCCCTGCCATACCCGCAGCAACTGGTCCAGTGCCTGTGTGTAGCCGAAGCCCTGCAGGTGGTCCGGGCTGAGCTCTCCTGTGAAGTTCACCTGTTAAAACAAGCCGATTGTCCCATTAGTTTGTTTTCCTAGTTGGAGAGGAGCATGGAATCAGAGGCATTTCCCTCCAACAACAAGGCAGCTGACCCAGAGAGCACGAGGGTCTCTAGGCCAACGACACAAAAACACTGATGTCTTTAAGGAGTGATTGCTATGGTGGATTTAAACTTCGAACACATACAACATTGGTTTCGACACATCTGGCTGGATGAATCTTCTTCATAAAGACATTGAGTGTAGAGTTTTACAGTCACTCCTTCAGAGTTTTGAACTGGGCTGGTTATAGTACTGATGCATGTTTTGCACACTGACTAATGCATAATAATTAATGTATCACTCTTGTATTCCAGACATGCTAAATAAGCAGTTTACTGAAAGTTTTATTCAAATAGTATGTTTAATTATAAATAATAATGCTGAGCAACAATTGACTAAACAGAAAAAATGAAAATACCTAGCAAATGATAAATAGACAAATATAAATTTATTTTAATTAATCACTTCTTAATAAAATACTAATACAGCTAAGGTTGGAAACAACTTTACGCCACATATAGCGAGATCTCTCACAGTGAACAACGCATAAAGTCGTTACAACAGCAAATGTCTGAAAACCTTTGTTTATCCCTAAAAACCTTAGTGACACTTTCCATTTTTGGGAATCTACAGTAGGATTCTCAACTAAATTTATTCCACAGGTTCGTCCTGACCTTGCAGTGAAGCCAGCCGGCACAGTTCAGCTAATGAGAGTGGAAGAGTTTCAGTTTCAGTTTGTGTTTTTAGGGAGCTGCTGATATTATGTTTAAATATGTTACACAAATGTAAAATGTAGCTTGTTCTCTCAAGTAATTACCTGCTAAGGCTGTAGTTTGTTTAGTTGCTGATTTTTTAATGTTTAAAAGACGTAACAGTGTAGACAAACCTTTCACTTGTATTGTACTGTGTTGGATGAAAATAATCCTGACAAACTGATCTAAATAAGAAATGACCACAATATTCAAAATATTATATACAATTCAATGTGTACAAACCAGAAAGTGCCCGGTGCTTTGTGAAGAGCTGTACACTTCTCTCAGCAGTGTAATCTTTAGATCTTTGAACCCAGAATGTCGACTGAGTCCCACCTCAGTCGACAGCCCACTCTCACTCCGGCTCACATCCAACCCGGCACTGCTGTTAAATGGGAGCCCTGCTTGTGTTAAAATAATACGTTTTAAAATAACAATAATGCAATTAATGTGTTTTATTGGTCTCAGAGAGGAAATCTGAACGCTTTATAGCAGTAAAAAAAAAGACATTCCGTACATATAATACACATAATTAGCACAGTACCTTGCACAATATCTTTGTATATGTATATATAAAATGGCTATTGGATACCTACAAGGTTTCACACATATATGTGTGTGTGTGTGTGTGTGTGTGTGTGAGACAGTATATGTATGAAGGTATTGGGCAACTTTATCGGTATCAAATAATTGATTGTAAATGTATTAATAAAAAAAAATTACTTACTTTTATTGTACGATTTTAATACTCCCTTTCCCTGTATGTGTAATTGTGTGTATTATACATGAGTAATGTCTGGTTTTTATGACTGCGATGAAGCACCGACCTTTCCTCTCTCTCTGAGACCAATAATGTGTAGAAAAAAAAAAAAATAATAATAATTTAAAAAAATATATAAAAAAAAAAAAAAAATATATATATATATATATATATATATACACACACACACACACACACACACACATACATATTTTTATAGAGAGAAAATATGAAAATATAAACACATATACATATATAAATATATACATTTGATACCTATAAGATTGCCCAGTATATACAATGCACATATACATGAACTTTTTTTTTTTCAAATGTTTGAACAGCAAAGAAAAGCACAATGGCGTGAGTGTACCTGCAGATAGGAGCCAGGGGACGGAGTGGTAGAGCTGGACATGGAGACCACTGTGGCCATTCTGTATGAAGCTGCTGCTGATGTTGATGCGGAGCAACCGATCCTGAGCGAACACATAAATCCAGGCACGTTCACACCCACTCAACCCCTCCTCACACTCAGCCCCGTCACGGCTGCGCCTCAGGTCCACGCCATAAACAACACCATCCACTGTTACTGACAGACGTCCTGGAGAACAACACAGCGAGGGTGAGGCAGTGATCAAAGGACTATTGAACCATCAGGATAAAAAGTACACAAATAATCTAAAAATAGATATATGAACATTTCTGTGTATTGAAATATACACACACAGTTTACTGTACACAGTAAACCCCCACGTTTGCTGATTCAGTCATATGCAGATTTTTTCTTGGAACCTTAGAAACTCCTGCAAATTCGCTGGAAACCGCAGATATCCTCCGCATTTCTTTGTATTTCATTTACCTACTTATACCAAAGAAAACACGCGTGTATGAATTACAGTACAGTCTATACAGGGGTAACATTGGTATTTACATTCTAGCACAGCGGGAGTTCAGTGTAAACTGTACAGTACAGATACGGGTTTACCTTTACATTTTCTTTAAGGGTAATGTATTAAGCTGAGTTTAAAATGAAATTAAAGTGTTTGGGGGCATATTTAGGGTTTACACTATATAAATATATATATATATATATATACACATACATACACACACACTACCAGTCAAAGGTTTGGACACACTTTCATATTCAATGTTTTTTCTTTGTTTTTATTATTTCCTACATTGTAGATTAAAATTGAAAACACTGAAAACAAACAAAATGTTGAAGGAATACTTAGAATTATGCAGTATACAAACAACAGTTAAACAAACCAGAATATGTTCTGTAATAAGGTAATGATGGACTGTTGTTTTTTTTACTTAGTTAAGTGGTTCTTGCCATCATATGCAGTAGAACCGTAGTGGAACAGGATCACTAACTGTGTACCAACCCGACCATCACAACTGAGGATCCCAAACACATTAAGAAGGCAAGAAATTCCACTACTGAACTCTTGACGAAGAACACCTGTTAATTAAACACCATTCCAGGTCGATTCCTCATGAATCTAATTGAAAAAATGCAAAGAGTGTGCAAAGCTGTCATCAGAGCAATAGGTGATGTTTTCAATATTAATCTACAATGTAGCCAGTGAAACTTCAATATTTTGTGTGCTTTTCGTAGCCTACCTACCTTCAGTGAGGCTGCCTGACTGATTGAAAAGCCCTGATAAACTGGAGGAGTGTGGGAGGAGGGGGAGGCTGGTCAATGAGATAATCAGGTTTCCTGCCAAGCACAGCTGAACTCCAGGGTTTAGCACTAAAGCTGAGCTCAACTGAGCCCGAATCATCTCCTCTCCCTTCCTCAGCGCACACAGGACGGAGAAACTGAGAGAGCGGGAGACACAAGGGAGATAAGAGAGAAGATATAAATGAATAGAAGGAAATAATGTTAAAGTGCTAGTTTGCAAACCTGACTGCAATTAGAAATTCATAAAAAAGTAATTAAATAAAATTCAAATTAACACATTTTTCTACCCAGATGAACGCTACAAACAAACTGAGATTTACATAACACTGAGATTTAGATGTTACTAACATAATATTTACTCAATATTGTTTGCCACCAAATACATTTACAGTTTGTTCACCATCTGAGTACCTTTACTGACCAGAAAATGTAATTATGTATTCATCACTACTGGCCTAAGTAAGCCTCCTAATATAATTATAATGTAGATCACCAGACGAGTGTTAGATATTTAAAGGAGCTACTAAGTGCTGAAACAGTAACGAGTGCATTTAAAGTTAAAGGACAGTCTAGAATTTGACTCTGCATCACCAACAAGAAGTTAATAGGAGTCAGACCTGCACTGTTACAGATTCTCTCACCTTAGAAAGAAAACCGGCTTTATTTCACACATTTTCATTTATAGTTGCTCATTCAACAACTTTTAGATGCTTAAGATCTGCAGTTTATGAAATACATGGATAAGTGGTAGAAACCTGTGAGCAAAGACATGTTAGTGTTGCTTCCAGCTTTGAGGCCAGCATTGGTAACAAAATCTGGGACTCAGCAATTTCGAAAATAGTCCAAAATACATCACCAAAACACCTCTCAGCCTGATCAAATCGCATTCAGATCTTAATGCAGGTGGAGTGACTTGTGGATGTGGTTTCAGACCTGGTGTGACTTACTGTGAGCTACAGAAATAAGCAAAACTTCACCACTACAAGCAACAAGCAGTGCAGGTGTTCACAAAGCAGTCATAAATGAATGGGTCCGGAATACTAAACCACATCCACAAGTCGGCTCCACCTTAATGAAGATCTGGAAGTGGTTTCTGCAGGTTGTGAGATGTTTTAGTGGTGTTTTGTAACTGAAGCAATTTGGTTATCACTGCTAGACTCGTACCTCCGGCGCAAAACTAAAGAAACAAAATTTGAACACCAAAATTTTACACCATGTCTTGGCAGATCAACTATATCTGGGGTCGGACGGAAAACTGACACAGAAAAACAGAGACAAATTACCTATCTGAGGATGAATTTGCACTTAAAAGAATGTGGCCATCTGCAGGGACCACTGGAAGGAGAGTTTGCTGAAAGTTTATGATGAAGTTGACAGCATGAACGCCCCCCTGCACTGTGTGCGCTAGAGAGGCATCAAGTGCAGCGATCTTCTGGCCACTGGACTCCAAATACATGGAACTGCTGGTATTTCCAGTAGATCTCTCCATTGTTAAATATGTCTGAAAGAGAAATAATAGTTAACCTACTAAAATCTATCTTGACACAGATCACACTAGCCTTTGCATTTTAACACTGACACAATGATGCGTAGGTGTTTACATTATAGTCCTTGTCATCAACGATCACTTTCCCTTTCGCGATGTAATCTAATTCCTCGCTTCTCATGTGGTTTCTCAACAGGTCAACATCTAGGCTTACGGTGGAGGGAAGATTCACCTGAAATGGAATCGGCAGTAGTCAGTAACTGGCATCCAGGTACACTGCAAAAGACAGAAAACCTAAAAGGTAGGAGCTAGCACTGAGTTGACCACAGTGAATGGAACATAAAGCCACTAGAAAAGTCCAAACCCACAGATCTCTTCTTTCTGAGGAGAACTAGCATTAAAGTATACATCTATGAATAGTATAGAAAAATCTCCCAGTCTTAAAGCCATTAAAGTACAGGAAGTCAAGCTAACAGACAACCATTTGGAAGAACGAAGGCTAAAGTTAACCATGCAACACAGATAAGAGTCCTTGGGCAAGACTCCTAAGGCTACAACTGTAAAATGATTCATTCTAAGTTGCTCTGAATAGGAGCATAATAAATAAATGCAAAGAAGTACGTCCTTCGATTTACCTGAAGCAAATGAGTGAAGTTGACTTTAATTGTGACACCTTGCTGACCATGAAGTTGCATCTGTCCAAGGACTACTAGCTTCTCTTTCTTTGCAGTCAGCATCCTCCCTTCTAGCTCCTGCACCGTCTGCAAGAAGAGATTAGATTGGAACTAGATTGCATTTCCGTGAGAAAATGCCAAGTGTGATTGCGTGGCAGCTAAAAAAACAATATATCCCAAAACAAACTCAAAGATAGATCTAACAGTTCCCCAAAAGAGTTCTGTCTGACTAACACACAGTACAAACACTTTAGACCACCATGCTCCTGAGGGCCCATTACTGGTAACACTTTATTTTAAGGTCGGCTTTTAACAAATAAGAAGTTGAATAAATTCTGCTCATGGCGGCGTATTGAACCAGCACCATTTCTGACTCTCTTTACTCAGCACCACTTTTTATCCCCAAACCATGAAGGGGGGCATTAACTAAATGTCCTGATTGGTTTCCCAGACAGGGATTAAGTGTAGTCTTGAACTACCCTTTCCTTTTCAATGGAAAAACCCTATTCACAGCACTACGTAATCAAGGACTAAGCTTAATCCCTGTCCGTGAAACCAACCCTTTATGTTTAAGTGTGGCTGAAAACAGGTGGAGCTAACTGCTCTCACCTGAAAACAGGTGGGAAAAGTGCATTATATTTAATCAGACCACAACAACCAGTGACAGTCTTTTTTATAACTGACCTGAGCTTTAGTGTCTGGAAGTTTTTTGTTAGTCTGCTGTCTTTTGCTCAGTAAGGCTGATCTGCTGCTCTGCGTTTTGTCATTTTCCAGGCACCATAATCGTGACGTCACAGACTCTCTCTCCACTACACACTTTTAAGGTGACTCGCCCCTTTGCTTTGTCTCCGCACACATTACAGAAGTGATCAAGTGATCAAATTTTTAAACAAGCAATACTCGGCCCCTGATCGCCCGATCAAAAATCTAAATAAATGCACACTACATCAGATATTAATGGATGTTTTGGCTTTGGAACCATGCCAATATTTAAAAAAATGTAGGAGGAGAAGAGATGCCAAATTCCAGCCAAAAAAGAACAATAAATACATGCATAAAACACTAATAAAAATGCTGCACAAACTGTTTCAGAAAATCCCAGCAATTTCCACCAGTGTCAATTAGTCTTCGCAGGTGATTTGGTGAGATGTTTTTTTTTGTTGTTGTTGACAAGGTGTGATGATGATTTGTTTGAATATCGTATTTTCCAGACAGCCAACCAAACACTGTTGAAAATAGAAGAGGTCATTTCAACCTACCTGGTTGCTGTGGACACTGATGCACATCTCAGAGTCTTGTGGTACATTTTCCACATCGAAAGAGTGAATCAAGGTGGAGCACATCTGAAAACAAACAAGTAACACAATATATCCCAAAACACCTTCAAAGATAGATCTAACAGTTTCCCAAAAGAGTTCAGTCTGACTAATACACAGTACAAACACTTTAGACCACCATGCTCCTGAGGGCCCATTACTGGTAACACCTTATTTTAAGGCTGGCTTTTAACAAATAAGAAACTACTATGAAGCAATTAATTATAGCAATATAGTACGTTATCAGTAGTACTTAACTGAGTACTTAATTCAGTACTACTGAATGTAGGGCTGCAACTATCAAATATTTTTGGAATCAAGTATTCTGTCGATTTTTTCATCAATTAATCGAGTAATTGGATAAATCATACTTTTGTGTTTTTAAACAACTATACCAATAGTGTGTTATGCAACATGAAAGGCCTCTTAAAATGAGCAAGCAATTGGGTGTTATTTCTCACAAAAAAAAGGTTTTTACTCAAAATCAACACTTTTATTAGATAAAACTTAAAAACCTTTGGCTTACTGGCTCCAGAACTAAGCCCATTTAACGAACCGTGAAACATTTATGATATACATGAAAAAACTATTAAATACAACTTCACAAACATAGGTTAGCCTCTTTATCCTTAGTTTTATCTTAATAAAAAAAGGGAAAAGGGGTGAACCCTTTGCAGTAGCCCATCTGAGAATAAAGTATTACTAATAATCCAACTTAAACAGTACAGTTCAGTTTCGAGCTGTATCCAGATGAGGTAGGTAGAGTAGAGTAAAGCTGCAGCACCTGAACCGAAAGCATCCTCATGTGAACAGTAAGTCACGTAGTTTTACATTGCTAACTGATATGAATGCTGGGGCTTGCTAGAACGGGCAATATTTGTAATTATTTGAAATCTGTGTTATGAGTCGATAGTGACGAGGCATGATAAGTAGCAAGAGAAGTAGCAAAATGCACCAAGATCTCACTCCTCATCTCTCCCACAAACACACAAACACACAAACACACACACACACACACACAGATGAGTTACATCGCAAAACACGCCTTCCCCAGACATAAGGTACTGCTGTGGTAGGCCAGGTCCGTTTTACACACTGCACTATGTTGCCCGCCTTACTCAGTATAAAATGGTCCCACACTTTAGACACTTTCTGCCTTTTACGCACACCGGGATCTTCATTTTCCACCATTTCCATAGAGAGCAAAATAAACGCTCCGTCTTAAATCTTTGAAATGCGCGTCAGGTAAAACAGTCCGTGTGAAACGATACCGGAGCTGCACAGTGTCAACACAGCGGGAGTGATACGATAGCAGAGACATTTTAAAAAGATGGACTTTGGTGACATTAATTAAACGAAGCCTCGAGACAAAGAATTTGCCTCAAACATTTTTTGTAGTCGAATTATTCGAGTTACTCGAATAATCGTTTCAGCCCTAAATGAATGTAACCATTCCAGTTGTAGTCTTGCTACTGTATTTATAAAATGTGTTAATATGGTCTTCTGTAAACCATTTGTTCACTAATGAGTTTATTAATGTTCATTAACTGTAATCTTTCAGCTGCAGGAATATTTGTAATTTTGTGATACATTAATACAGGAATGTAAACAGGAAAGAAGGATCTGAATTTAAAGAGACTAACTTGTGTTGACTAACAGTGTTAAAAGCTGGTAAATGCTTTCTTGACTGACTTGACCAGTAAAGTTAATGTACAGTTTTCCTGTATTTGTTTAGTTAGGTAAATGAAAACATTGTAAAAACACAGTAAATTACACAATAATCTAAAAAACAATGGATATCAGCTTCTAAAGTTCAGAGCAACATACAGTAATACAGTGCCTGAATAATTTGTTAATTGTAAAATGTGGGCCAAGTTGGTCAGTGTGTTTTTACAGAAGACGTTCTTATAAATACATGAATAACACTCTTTGTTTATTTACAAATATGTTTCTGTTTAGTAATATATTATTATTTGTTGATTACTAATACTTCATCAATTGTTCGGAAACCAGCTTTAAAATGAAGTGTTACCCCAATAATTAAGGTATCTTGGAATATTGTGGTATTTGGCACTAAGGCGGCAGGAGGGAAGGCGGCAGGAGGGAAACTACAGAACTGTGCTGGACCGTGGCTCTCCAGTGAGTCAAACATGGAAATTCGTGATTTGGTAAGAAAAACAGTAGTATTTGGGGGAAAAAATTGTAAATACAACTGGAAATGGTGTAAAAATCGAATGCAAAACTCACATATGGGTGCTGAGGTCGATAGCCTAGGGTCAGAACGTGAATAGCTTTTCTGCTGTCTTGAAGCAGCAACTTGGACTCAAGAATGTAGACTCCTTTACGAATATCAGCAGTGAAAGTCTCTTGCAGGAATAGACTTTCAGGTAGGAACTTAAATGGCTGTCTGTTAGAAGAAATACAAACAACTCTAAACACTGTATGTCTCAGTTTGAACCACCATTTCTGGTAAACTTGTCATGTCCATTATTACACCAATCTTTACTACCATTGCCCTCGTTGTAGATGTCAATATTAAGTAAAAACAGAAAAACATCACAACATTAAAATCAGCCACAACATTAAAACCCCTGACAGGAGAAGGGAATAAGAATGCATTGCATGGCAGCTGTCAAGGGGTTGGATTTATCAGTCAGTCGCTTCTTGAACGGTCAGTTTTCGAAATTGACGTGGTGGAAGGAGGAAAAATGTGTAAAGATCTGAGACACTCTGACATGGGCCAAACTGTGACGGCTGGACTAGTCTGAACATCTTCCTGGTATGCAGCTTTTCTGGCATCCACCAAAAGTGGTCCAAGGAAGGACAACTAGTTATCAGGAGCGTCTGTCATAAACCGGCCTCGTCCGCACAGAGGAGAAGAGATGGAGGCACAAGCACAGACTTCAATGATATGAGAAGATGATTTATTAAACACAAAACCAAAACAGAACAGAACAGAAACAGGTACAAGGGCTGGACATAAAAATAGAAACACGAGCTGAGAATAGATGACGTGAGTTGTTTTGAGGAGGCGGACACAGACCGGGGAAAGAGAATGGTAGTGCTCCACGCCGAAGAACTTAAACTTACCATATAAAAACTAAAGTGAGAGAACTAAGGACCAATGAACAGATAGACACAATCAGGAGCCAAACACCAGCCGGCTGTGAGCAGGAGGGGGCCAGCCCCCAATCCAACAGCGACCTCTAGCGGCCGTGTACAGGAATCGTGACAGCGTCTAAGGTTCACTGATACAGTCTGATCCCACAGAAGATATACTGTAGCACAAACCGCTGAAAAAGATCCTGCTGGCTCTGACAGAAAGGGGTCAGAACACACAGTGCAGCGCCCCCTGCTGCGCAAGGGGCTGTGTATCTGCAGACCAGTCAGAGAGCCCATACTGACCCCTGTCCACTGCTAAAAGTGCCTATAATGTTTGTCTGTTGTCTACTGTCTGATGTAACCTGCACTCTGTTGAATATTATTACTTGGTCAATATTACTTTTCATTACTTAATATAACTTAATAGTACTTATGGGTTTACAGGCTTATGGTCTTAGGTTTTTGTTTAGATTTTATTTAGACTTATTTTATTTTATACTGTTCTTTTGTCTGTGTCTTGTGTCTCTCTGTGTTTTTGTGTGTTGTAGCAGTCATCACATAAACGATTTCCTCTGGAATCAATAAAGTTTTCTGATTCTGTTGTTTTCTTGGGGAAGAGATGGAACCAGAATGCACTATGGAAACATACAAACATTATTAAGTGATCATTAAAGGATCACGCATCTATAAGATGTGCGGGACATATTAGTCAGACCCACTGAGGGCACACCTCACAACTTACAGGACTTGTCTTGCTATTTTGGTGGCATGAGGGGGACCAGTAACACTTGGCAGGTGGGTTTAATGTTATGGCTGATCGGTGTAAGAAGCATACAAAACCGAATAACTATCATATCTACTAATAATTTGTTTTTTAAAGTATTTCATACTGACCTGAAGTGCAGCACCCATCTTTTTTTATAAAACTCCCTGTCCTTTCTCATTTCTTCCACTCTACCCCCTATCTCCACTTCTAGATAAGGGCTGTTTAGCTCAGATAGAGTCATACTCATCGCCACCTGATTCTTTTTAAGCTTCTGAAACAAGAAAGGACATAAGAAGGGTCTAGAAAAGCATAAGTGGGTTTGGTTTCCCCATCAGGGAATGCCTTTAGTCCTGAACTGGTTTCTAACTGGACGATAAAGCAAGTTTTCTTTACCTTGTGCTGAGTGTTGAGGCTTGCGGAGAGTTTGAGGTTTTGTTTGCCGTGGCTGGTAACCATGTCCAGAGTCTTTAGTTGTTTTCCATTGCCCAGTGAGATCTCCCCCCTCAGGGCTGGTGTCCAAGCCGTGCTGACGGAGCACGAGGCATTAACTCTACGCTTCCCCACTGCACCCCAGCCACCAACCTGGAGCAAAGCCGTCACACATCATTTCTTTCTCCTGTAGTATTGTTGTTAATCAGCTTCCTGGTTATGAATTACCATGTTAAAGTTTGGAATTATTCAACAGTAACTTCTGGATTGTTTCCCGTACAGGGATTAAGTCTAGTCCTGGATTATGTAGTGCTGTGAATAGAGATTTTCCATTGAAAAGGAAAGGGTAGGAAAGACCTTAATCCCTGCCTACGAAACCGACCCTATAACTTGCATCTTAGACTGGAATACAGTAACCCCCCCCCGACTTTAACGCGGATCAACAGTTGCAGTTTTAGTCCATCGCAGATTTTTTCTGAAAACCGAACCAATAATTGTTTGCTGAAACCCCCGCACTAACGCGGAAACTGCAGATATCCTCTGCATTTTTGTTTTACTTTTGTGACGTCCGGGTCTCGTCCGCCACACCCACTCGTCCTCGTGCTGGGTTGCTAAGTGCCATGCCCAGACATAAACAATCAGCACGAGGACGAGGGGGCGTGGCGGACGAGACCCGGATGTCACAGCTTTTTTCTTGGCAATATGTAAATTTTCCATACATTTTAGTGCTAAAAATATAATTTACTAATTTTATAATATAAATATTAACGTAAATTCAGCCACATTTCCATATAAACAATAACTATAAAAGTTTTGATACTTCGGAGAGAAACACAAAGAAAGCGCGTCTTGGGATGGTGAAACACCGCTGTACTCAGAGGAGGAAGGTTTGAAAGAGGCCAGTCCGAGAGCGTTATTTATTTCTCCTTGCTGCTGATTGGCTGCTGCCCTGTGACGCTGCAGTTCAGAATTTCCCCCGTGGAGCGTCTCGAGTGTTCTCCTGTTTTTCATTTTGTTCTTCTTAAAGCACTGTATTTTTATTACTGTAAATTAAATGAATTTATTACTGTATTTACCTGCTTATACCAAAGAAAACGCCCGTGCATGAATTACAGTACAGTCTATACAGGGGTAACATCATTATTTACATTCTAGCACTGCAGGAGTTCAGTGTAAACTGTGCATTACGGATACGTTTTTTTTTACCACATCAAAACGTTGCGGTTTTTCACAATACGCAGGTGCTCTTGGAATGTGACGTTGGTTACTGTATTTGAAACTAGACACCTGATAACTTATTCAATAATCACTAAAACTTTATTAACTAGACAAGAGTTCTTAGGTGTTTCATTAAAAGTAATGAACGGTGCTGTATAGCTGTTGTTACTGTACTCTGTCGCACTGGGTCAGACTAATTTAGCTTTAGTAGGATGACATTACACACCTTTAGATAGGAGACGGCAGGTGTGAATATGTGCAAGTGCCCCTCCCTGTCTCTGTTCCTTTCCCTGTAGAGGGCCTCCAGCATCAAGTTGCGAATAACAACCCACTTGCGGGTGGTAATCTCAGCGGTAAACTGGGTTGTGCCATGCCGAGGCTGAGTCAGCTTGTGAGCCATAAAGATGTACACCCAAGGGGTGTCCATGTTGAAGGACCCTGTGTGTATAACAAAGGGCAAGAATGTGAGATCAGATGAGATAACACTTTACTAGTCCCATGGGAGGAACATGTGCGTTGTTACAACAGCAGAAGTGGACGGTATGAAAGAAGAAAGTAGAAGCAGCATAACCTTTAAAACCTGTACAATATAATAACATAATATAAAAAGAACTGTACACTATACAAAAATTAGTTCAAATATTTGTTTGAATATATATTAATGTTTAAATCTGAACTTAAACATTAATGTAATCAAATCAAATATAAAACCAAAGCTATTTGGCCCTGCAGGGCATTCACATTTTATCTAGTTTATTATAGAAAAACAAGTTCCCCTCAGAGTCCAGAGCATCATAGCAGCTGTAAAGGGGACCAACTCCATATGAAAGTCTCTGTATCTGAATGCAGTGTCATTAAAGTCTCTGTTGGTGTAATGGTCAGACGTCCCAATAGTTTTGTCAATAAAATATAGACAAAAGTAATAGGATGCCTGACCCCGCCAAAACCAGCCGAGACATAGAGCTGCGTGCGCACTATGAGCACAAAAACATA
>JBBPCX010127950.1:0-19159 GCA_037974365.1 Hydrocynus forskahlii | reverse complement strand
TGTGTGTGTGTGTGTGTGTGTATATACACACACACAACTTGTATTTAGCCTTTAGCAAAACTGTGAATTTCTGGAGCTCAAATTGCAAACATTTGCCATTACAAAACTGTTCAGATAACTCCAAAACCATATGCAAAAATAAACCAGATATCAATTGGTGGATTCAAAAATATTATATATGAGCAACAATCAAATCCCAGAAAATTAGACTGGTTATAGAAACAAACCGCTGATTGAATGTTTGCAGTCAAGCTCAAATCTACTCCAAACATGGAGGTATCTTTTTCACAACGGATGGTCCAGTTTGGGCCCCACACTGTACATAAGCAAGAGAGCATATAAGGTGTGATGGGGGTTAGAACCTGTGACTTTCTCTGGGGACTTTTTTGGTGAGTATTGAATTTTGGTTTCTGTCACACCATTTGTTTCTGTACAGCAGGGTTTCCCAATCCTCTGCATGCATCCAACCACAAAAGCTTCCACAATCCAGAACAAAAGAAGCCCAACTGTTTCAAATGCAAACAAATATAATACAATAAATGATGAGGCCTATCAAATTCTCTCAACTGTGTAATCATACAACATGATTAAAACAAAAACACCTGATGAATTTCTTAGCATAGTCATTAGTCCACAATGGACAAATTACATATGATTGGAAAGAGAAATGTTTTATATTGACTTGCACTGAAAACGAGCTAGTTCTGTCATGTATTTGTTTTATTTTTGCAAATAACTGTAATTTCTGTCATGTTTAAAACTATATTTGGCCCAAAGTTACACAATATCTTTCTGTTTTTGTTTTTTTTCTATTACTTATTTTTAAATATCTATGAATTGTTGAACTTCTTCAAAGATCTGCACAAAACCACCCTAATGACAAAGTGTTCCTGTTGCAAAAACGTTGGCGCTGCTGCTTGAATGTCCTGTTTTCAGTGCATTCATGTCTGTAGAGCTTTTTAAAGCTGTGCGTTTCTAAAGAGGGATGAAACTACTGAAAAATACTAAAAACTGATTATCCTTCTGATGCCTAAAAGTAACAAAACACTGATCAGTGCTCCACACCTCCAACCAGTCCTTTCCAGAAACAGCTTGTAACTGCACCCCCTTGTGGTTTTACTTAGGAGGTGTAGGGTCAAGAGCTTGCGTCCCTTGTCCAGCAAATTTTAAGCCCTGTCCCAAATGGGGTATGTCTGATCCTGCATTATTTGAGGACCATGAGGCCATAGGGTGTCACATTTCTCATTATGATGTTCAAATGGATGCTCACAAGAGCTTGTACCTGATGGCACCATAAGCCCTGCAGTCCTCCTGAAAGTCCGCACTTTGCTGGCATCAGTAACATTCAGAAGGGGGCCAGAACTTTAGAAGTGTTTGGTTTAACACACACATTTGGGACAAACTTGTGCAATGTGTATGTTCTGCATTCGCACCACCCAAGGATTCGGTCATCCTTGGTCATACTGAGGAAATTTGTTTATTTAGTGCGACTCAACTCAGATTACAATGGTAAAGCAGATCAGTTAGGATAAATACATGTTCAGATGCAAATTCAGAACCAAAGCCACCAAAACACCTGCACATTGTTTTTATCATTCAGTGTCTGTTGCTACCCACAGTGTACATGCATACATAAAAAACCCCCAATCCTGTGTGAGGCAACAGCGCTACCCACTGGACCACTGTGGGGCCACAAACATATATTTATATAATTATTTGTATAATGCACAGTTTTTTTATATTATTTTGTTATACTGTATAGTTTTTATAGGTTATGCTGCTTCTATTTTCTTCTTTTGTTCTGTCTACTTTGCTGCTGTACCACTGGTGAGACTAATACAGGGTTTTCTAATCTTATCTGATTGGCCCTGCCCTACCCTGAATTTTGAGTAGCAGCTCACAGTAAGGGTGCACAGATGGTGAGAAGGCCTTTAAAGGCAAAATGAGAAATAAAACACCCATCAGCCTTGAGGTTCCTGCATGTAAAATTAGAGTAAAGTGGCCATTTTTGTCATACGTGAACATACCACAGCCTGAACTTCTTTCTCTGTATTTAACCCATTCACTAAGTGATGCAGTGGGCAGCCAGGAACACAGTGCCCGGGGAGCAGGGTGTGGGGACGGTACCTTACTCAAGGAAACCTCATTGGGGCCACTGTCAGTCATGGGATTTGAACCCACAACCTTCTGATCACAGGGCCAACTCCCGAACCACTGGACCACCAGCTGTATGGTTGTGGACTGCAGGGCCATGAGTGCACCATCTGGGACGGGGCTTTAGTATGTCCCACTCTAACGCACCAAATTCAAGAAGGGCTCTTTAATTAGCTGGACCAGGAGAGTTAGTGTAAAGTAAACACCAGCGTCGCTTTGAGTTACTTTACACCAGCATCGCTTGTGTAAAGTAACTCAATGTCGCTTTATAGTTTAGAACAGGACTAGAACTGTGAATTGCTAGTTTTCCACCTAGCCCACTGTTAAAGAGTACATGTACATGTGTCAAAAATGTGTCTATTTCACAAGCCTTCAGCCCTGGAGGGCCACAGAACAGGCCCCTGTGTCCTAAAACCATTGAAGTGTCAAAATGATGTCATCATCATTGACCATATCTGGGATGCTTGATGTGTTTTCTTTTTTAGTGGACTTATTTAAATTTGATATTTTATATCGTTCTTATCTCTGTGACTCTGTGTGTCTGTGCAGTCATAACATCTCCCCTGGAATCAGTAAAGTCTAATGATTCTAATCCTGTGTCTAATTGTTCTGGATTTTTAGGGTATATTCAATATGTACGTATTTGAAAAAAAAACTGTTATAAAACACATAAAAAGAGTAATTGAAATTATTTTTACTTGCTTATATGTAAAACTGAGGGAGTTCGAGGGTATCACATTAAACCAAGTTCTTTGAGCTATAGTGTACTAGTCATATGGATGTTTTTATGTGTTTGGCGCACCTGATTCATATGATCAGCTAATTTTGGTGGCACAGGTTTCCTAGTGTTAAATCAGAGAATTTGGCTCTGTGGGACTGGACTGCTTTACTTCAGTCAGACTCAAACAACAGGTAACTGACTCTCCCTTTTCTGTCCCTTTAAAACCTGTAGCCTGCTTGATACAGGTCACCTGTGTCATTTGTTTTTTCATTCTCTCCTTTCTTCCCTCTTTTTTTCCCTCATCCATCCCTCTGCAACGTAAGGTCCTACGTGAAACCACAGCAACTAGTCTCTTGCGTTTCCATCTCCGTCATGTCGTGGATTTGGAACTTTGGGTCAGTGGGCGGCTCAACAGATCGGCCTATCAGCTCCCTGGAGGGCGTGGCACAGAGAATGACAGACAGATAAAAATATAGAAGAATCTCTTCATCATGTGGTTTTGTATATGGAAAGGTTTTGACTTTAAAAATGTTCTCAAATGTAGCAAAACATTGAATTCACGCTATTTTCCACTATTGTCAATGCTTGGTGACCAAGGTTTATTTCTTTAGTTAGAAAAGAAAATCACTGTGTTTTAAGGCAAGTGGTTGATGATTGTTTTGCTGATTGTGCAGTGCTAATTGGTCCATTCTTTGTTAGCTTCAGAGCTCCATGTTGGCTAATTTACTACATATGGGATCAATGAAAAATTGTGTACAAAAAAATCATAATTGTAGATGTAGATGTAGAATTTTAGACCTTAAGTTTTAGGACCTCAGGTATTCATTTTAAACTAAACATTTACCTTTCAAGCTTTAAATGTTTCTTTTAAGCATTTGACTTCTCAAGACTTTCTGACTTGACACATCGAATGTAATGTGTTTAGTTCACAGCCCATCCGAGGGGTGTCTGGCAGCTTTTGAATTGTCTAAGGATGGTTCACAAGCTCTTGGGGTAAATGTCCATACCTTAAACAATGTTAACAAAGCATGCTATAATAATAATTGAAGCTACACACAAAAATGAGGAATATTTCAGGCCTACTGAACACCTGACACTGATCTGGGCACCTTACAGCTGGGATGGGGTCCTGGTGGGCCAGAGTACTCCATGGTTTGTAACTTTTCTGTTCAAACACAAATCATCAACTGATTTCCAAGTTTCATGGGTGAGTCACAGCAGTGATAGATTTTGCAAACTTTGCTGCTCACCCCTGCCCAACAGGATCCTTTCTAAGACCTTTTCCTTTAAAGAGTCCACAAGATAGCAAGATGCCCTTTTATTCTAGATTTTGATTAGGATTATTACTTTTCAGTCCATTTCATATAATAAAGGTAAAGTGGGCATTTGGCAGACGCCTTTAACCGAGTGACTTACAGTTTTGAGTTACAGGGAGACACTGAGCCCCCAGGAGACACTGAGGGTTAAGTGTCTTGCTCCAAGACACAATGGTAGAAAGGGGGGGGGTTGAACCTGCGACTTTGTGGTCATCGGGTTCACAGGCCTTGTTTTTAACCACTAGACTACTAGTGGGTAAAACACGAGTTTGGATGTCATAACAGCATGACTCACTTTGCCATTGTCACAAACACTAGATCCACATTGATGCCAGTCTTAGCGCTGGGTTACATGAATTATTTTCTATAGATTAAGTTAAATTAGTTTAAAAAAAAAACATCAGCAAAGTTTCTCTCAACCTTCTCAAATCGTATCCAGATCTTCTTGTAGGTGAAGCAGACTTGTCACATAAAATGATGAAACGATGAAACGTCACAGCCATTTCAGACGCCACGACTGGTACTTTATCAGAGAACAAAACCACGTCCACAAAACTGCACCACCTTAATGAAGATCTGGATGAGGTCTGAGTAGGTCTACAAAACTGCAAGATGCCCTTTAATTCTAGATTTTGTGCAGTAATATTCTTTTTTCAGTCTATTTCAGATCATTTGGTCCAGAAGAAAATGTGATGTCATAATAACGTGACTCACTTTGCCACTGTCATGAATGCCAGATCCACATTGATGCCAGTCTTAGCACTGGTTTCCATGAATATGACGCCATATTCCTATGAAACAGTGTGAAAAATACATTTTGTCATAAATATTCAAAATAGTAAAAGCTGGATTTTGTCTTGGTTCTCTGACAGTAACTCAATAAATTAGTAATAACCAAAGCATTTCTTTCTACAAGAATAAATAAGTAAATAAATAAATAAATAAATAGCAAACCCTGGCCAGTCTCTCTCCATCCTCACGCTTGATCACCCTCGCACTGGCCATATCAGCCTACAGAAGAAAACAAGCCTTTCTGTTTATGCGTCAGTGTGTGTACCCGTGTGTGTGTGTGTGTGTGTGTGTGTGTGTGTGTTTGTGTGTGTGTGTGTATGTATGCCAGTGCGTGTGTATGTGTGTGTGTGTGTGTGTGTGTGTGTGTGTGTGTAGGTGGGTGCATATGTCATGGAGATATATGTAGCACAAGTATCAAGCAGTGGGATCTCTTACCTTGTTTCCAAGCAACATAATCACCACATCACTCTGTGCATACTCGTGGATCTCAGTGAGCCACGCCTTTAGAAAGAGATTCAGCCAATCAGAGCTTGTCAAAGCTTGTCTAACCCTGCGCTCCTCACAGATTTAGCAGCAGATTTATGGGAAATTTGTGTATAGAAGTCTGTAAATTTTATGTTACCCTGGTGTTGTCAAATGAAGACTTGCTGGTGATGTCATACAGCAACAGGAGAGCTGAATGGGGAACGCAAAACCAGTGTTTATACCAGCATCGCATCGTTCATATTACAAACAGTGATGAAAGTATAACCACCCTTACATTTCAGTATTGGTATCTGCTTTATTAAATGTGTGTCTTACAAATAACCGTTATATACTGTATTTATATATACATGTACGATAGTGATTGTGTATATATGTGTGTGTATACATTATCAGTCAAAAGTTTGGACACACCCTCTCATTCAACGATTTCCTGTGTTTTTATTAGTGGCTACATTGCAGATTAATACTCAAAACATCACCTATTGCTCTGATGACAGCACACTCTTGGCATTTTTTCAATCAGATTCATGAGGTATTGACCACTACGGTTCTACTCCACATTATGGCAAGAACCACTTAATTAAGTAAAACCTTATTACAAAATTTCGTTTAACTCTTTTTTTTGTTTACTGCATAATTCCATGTGTTCCTTCATCATTTTGTTTGTTTTCAGTATTAATCTACAATGTAGAAAATAATAAAACAAAGAAAAAACACTGAATGAGAAGGTGTATATATATATACACACACAACCAGTTTTGATACACTGAGATATTCTACATTCTACTCACTAATATTTACACTCAGTATTCTTTGCTAAGAAATAAATTCACTGTAGGTCCACTATTTAAGTACCTTTATTAGCCAAAAAGCTACTTAATATAATGATCATTATGACAAAAATAAAGTTTATGAAATTAATGGATAAGTTGTAAAAGCTTGCTGCTCCTGCACAATATGTTGCTATAGAAGTCAGGATTGTAGCCTCTCACTGAAACACAGCTTTCAACATTAGAGTTACTGTTTTATTCATCACCATTATTTATATATTTTAGGTAGTTGTTTTTATCTCTTCCACTGGCTGAACACTGAGACTCTGTTAACACCTGGTAACCAGAATAGCGGTTAGAGGTTAGAGGTTTTAGTTTGAGGTTTGTGAAGGGTTTTGGTTGTTGAATGTGGTTTGGAGAGAGAGTCACATTTCCACTACATATTAAAGACTATGGGTTGGTTTCTCAGACAGGAATTAGTTTATGTAGAGCTGTGAATAGAGATTTTCCTTTGGAAGGGAAAGGTCCAAGGCTTAAACCTTAATCCCTGTCTGGAAAACTGGCCCCATAACACCTGGCTAAAGTGTGAGAATAACTCTAGAGATGTTTTAAGGCTTTTAAGAATGAAGTCTATGGACCTGAAGAAGTGGGACTAGTTAACACCCACTTATGCAAGAGAAATGTGGAGAAACACAGAAACCGAGAGAGACCAACAGCAGAAGGCGAGAGAGGTGCACTAAGAGAAATTCTCTCACCATGAGCGTCCCTGTAGTAAGCATGAGTGACACTGCGGAATCTTTCCTGCCCTGCTGTGTCCCAAATCTGAAAGAGAAAACAAAAGTTCTTGTTTTTTTTTCTTTTTTTTCAAAAACCCATTTCACTTTTCCCTAAGACGAAAATACACTCACCTGCAATTTAACTTTCACATCCCCAACTGTTACAACTTTATTCTGTTGAGAAAAAAAACAACAACATGACAAAGAAGTGCCATATTTCATAAGGCCAAAATCCAGATATTTACAAGTGGTTTAAATATCTGATAAAGCCATAAAGATGCATTTTCCCTCCTGGCTGCGTTCTAAGCTGAACTGAACCTGTTATGACTGGTTTTCTACCCGAATTTATCACAGCCATGTGTCTCAGATGGGCTCTATGGCAACAAGCTCCTCTTAGATTAAGGACAATTCTGATGTTTGTAACTTAAAGCCTGGATGAATGAAAGCTGTTAGCGCTTGCATATTGTGAGAGGATGAGACAGTGTGAGAGGTCAATGTTGTTGTAAAAGAAAGACTTGGTGTTTTAGAGAGACAAAAATAGAGAGAAAGAGAGAGCGATTAGAGAGTGTTACCGTGAAGCCGATGCCCACAGTAGCAGAGAAAGATCCGGGGATGAATTTGCCCTGATCAAACTGAACGAGTAGAGACGTTTTACCCACACCACTGTCACCCACCAGGATCGTCTGGGGGGGAGGAAATGGAAGAGAAAAGAAACAGAGTCAGATGAAGATAACTGAATGAAAATGAAGGAAAACTTAATAAGCATACTTAAGAAGTAAAGTAAATAAGTAGAGTTAGTAAGCCAACTTAAGTGAGTAATAAGTACATTTAATAAGTAAAGTTAATCAGAACAACTAAGCAGAGTTAAATCAAGCTGACAAGCAGAGTTAGTGATCAGATTTAAGAGTTACACTTAAAAAGACTTAATAAGTCAATTTGAGCAGTTAGTAAGTAGAAGAAGGACAATTAATAAGTAGAGTAATGCTAATGAGCTGAATTTAGTAATATTCAAAGTTTAAAAATATTGAGGAGACTTAATAAGGAAAGTAAAAGGAATTTAAAATCAATAAGAACAGTTAATAAACATACTTAGGGAAAGTTAGTAAGTACAGTTAGTAAGAAGGTTTAATTCGTTAAATCAATAACTGCAGTTAATAAGCAAACGTAATAAAGTGAATGAGTACAGTTAGTAAGTAGACTTAATAAGTATAGTAATTAGTAAAATCAATAAAAAGAGTTATTTAGCCTATTTAAGTAAAGTTAGTAGGTGCCATTAGTAAGGAGACATTTTAAGTAAGAACTTAAGTAAAGCACTAATAAAAAACTGGAGGACTAAAAAATAAAAATAGTTGATAAACTAATTTCATGGATGTTTGGCCCATTAAAGCCTAATTTGCTTTCTTTCAAACTAGAGAATTCAAACAGCATGCAAAACAGACACCTTTATATCACAGAGTAAAGCTTTAAACAATGATTGGAAATGACTGGAAAGACATCAGAACCTTTGGAACATCTTTTATCTTTGGTGTACTAAAGACACTTCAGAAATTCAGAACAATTTTTCAGAACTTTCTCCATTTAAACACATAAAGGATGAACTTTAAAGCAGGCAGAACTGAGATGTCATACTAACAAGCACTTGAGGTTTAGCATTTAATTCGACTGGAGTGTAAGAAGAGATAAGAGAATTAAACAGTGACAGGAACACACACCATGCAAATTGTTTGATATTAACTCTGGTTTAAGCCTGAAGGCATGCTGACTTAGTGTCAAAGGGTTTTAACGTCTATGGTCTTTATGGCTTCACTGCTACACCCAGGCTTTGAGAATGGAGCCCTGCTTGAGGACATGATTTAGCAAAATAGAAAGGATTAAAGTGAAATGGTTTGTGGTGAAGCTGCAGTGTTACTGTGGCTGTTTAGTAGAACATTTGTCATTCGAATTCAAATGTGCCTTTAAAGCTCATAGGTTTGGGTGGCAACGATATACCCAGATCAGCCACAACATTAAAACCACAGTGACTCTGGCAAGGGCCAAATGTTGACAAGGGCCAATATGTTGCTATAGAAGCCAGGATTGTAGCCTCTCATTGAAATAGCTTTCACATTTGAGCCACATGTAGCAAATTAGAGTGACAAATCATGGTTTTACTTCTAATTCATTTTAGGTAGATGCTTTTATTTCACCCACTGGTAGAACTCTTGAGACCCTGTTTACACCTGGTAAGCAGAATAGCAGGGGGAAATCACAGGTTTGGGACACGTCTTGGTTGTTGAATGTAGCTTGGAAAGACAGATGCAGGTCACATGATACACTATGTACTATAATATCTGGTTAAAATGAGTCTCAAAAAACCTACCACTTTAAATAAGCACATTTAAAACTGGCTCAGAACATTAAAAAATGGCAGGACTTGTGGGGTGTTCACTGTATGGTTAGGACAAACCTACCAAATGGGGTCCAAAGGAAGGACAAACAGTGAACCAACAACAGGGTACCCAATGCTCACTGTTTTACAAGGGAGCAAAGATTGGCCCTGTTTTCTTAAACATTTCATGCTGGCAGTGTCAGAAAGGTGTGTATTTATGGATGTACAGCACCTTGCTATGTATGGAGCTGAATAGCTGCAGACCAGTCAGAGTGCCCATGCTAACCATTGTGCACCACCAAAAGTGCCTACAATAGGCATGTGAGTGTCAGAACTGGACACTGAACAGTAGAGGAAGGTGGAAGGTGGTTTGGAAGGTGGTTTGTGGAAGGTGGAAGATGGTTTGTGTTTTCTTTTCATCTTGTGGACAGTGGGGTTTGTATGGGTTGTTTTTTTTTTGACTAACTATGGGAAGAAGGCAGACATTCTGGGAAATAAATTCCAAAGTCCTTCTGCTTTCCTCTGCATTCAGATACAAAATTTATGAGGTTTTCCCACTAAAATATATAACATTTTCTATGCTCTATAATAGATTTTCTGTGGTGGAGAAGGTAAGGCTACAGCTTTTCCCAACTGGACCTTTGAGGAGAATGAATGAATTCATGAATAATTCTGACCTTCACACACTTGTGGCACACATACACACACACACACACACACACACACACACACATTCTTTTTCATGCACATAAGCTTTAGGCTTACACCCTTCAACTCGCATTACCATCCACACACCCTTAGCACGACAAAGCCACGTCACCCAGCACAGTGCTACCGCAACAAGCAGCCAGCTGGAGAGGAGAAGAGGCGTTCGCTATGGCAACAGCGAGTCTCAGGCAAGCCCGGTCCACCCCTACTGCTCCTTCTGACGGCAAGTAATCAGGTGGAATAAACACAGATGCTCTGGAATTTGTCATGGACTAACAAAGCAGAGCCTTATTTTCACCGTGTTTGACAAAGCAAAGCTTTGGCAGGGGGTGCTGTGCACATCAGAAACCAGCCAGCACGTGTGATCAGGGATTTTTCCGTGTTAAAAGTGAAAAGAATCAGATCGTGACACTGTTGTAAAATTGTGGTATGATCACACCATAATGGAAGAGGCGTTAATGTGAACATGAATAGGAAATCACAAGATATTCCAAAATGTGACATAATTCTGTGTCAAGGAGGATCTCTGAGTAAGCTGAGCATTCTCTCCAGTGCTCCTGTTTTCACTCCAGTGACAATGGATTCCCTCAAATGATACTGTATTTTCTCCAATGATACTGTATTCCCTCCAATGATACTGTATTCTCTCCAATGACACTGTATTCTCTCCAATGACACTGTATTCCCTCCAAAGATACTGTATTCCCTCCAGTGATACTGTAGTCTCTCCAGTGATAATGTATACTCTCCAAAGATATTGAATTTTCTCCAGTGATACTGTATTCTATCCAGTGATACTGTATACTCTCCAAAGATACTGAATTCTCTCCAATGATACTGAATTCTATCCAGTGATACTGTATACTCTCCAAAGATACTGAATTCTCTCCAGTGATATTGTATACTCTCCAAAGATACTGTATTCTCTTCAATGATACTGAATTCTCTCCAGCGATACTGTATTCTCTCCAAAGATACTGAATTCTCTCCAGTGATACTGTATTCTCTCCAGTTATACTGTATTCTCTCCAGTTATACTGTTTTCTCTCCAATGACACTGTATTCTCTCCAGTGATGCTGTTTTCTCTCCAGTGATGCTGTTTTCTCTCCAACGATACTTTATTCTCTCCAGTGATACTGAATTCTCTCCAAAGATACTGAATTCTCTCCAAAGATACTGAATTCTCTCCAAAGATACGGAATTCTCTCCAATGATACTTCCCTGTTTCAATGAATAATGTCCACAGTGAACCAATGACTCTACTGAATATGACACCTAGATGCATGGATGGATGGATGGATGATAAACATTTATAGACAAATGGCCGGATGGGTGGGTGGATGGATGGATGGATGGATGGCTAGATGATAACCATTTAGAAATGGATGGATGGATGGATGGATGAATGGATGGATGATGGAGGGATGGATAGATGGTAAACATCTCTAAACAAATGGATGGATGTTGGATGGACGGATTGATAGATGAATGACTGAAATGATGGATGGATGGATGGATGGATGGATGATAAACATTTATAAACAAAAGGATGGATGGCTGCATGGATTTCAAGGTAAATATTCTTCTAATTGTACATTCTATCACTGCACACACAGTGATTAGGACACTACACAGTACGTGTCCACTAAGTTTATTCTGATTTTCCTCCCTGTACAGAGTTTTTTTTCCCCAGTAACACACAGAATTGTAGTCAAATTGATATAATGCTGTACAAATGAACTAAGCCCTGGTTATTTTAGTGTGTACCCAGTTATATAATGCCATGCTTCCGGCAAGTCTCTCTGACCACAGCTGAGGTCCATACCCACCCCCTTCTCCCACGAGACCCGAGGCTAATGGAGACACACATAACAAATAAAACCACAGACCAGTGACCAGTGTACAACTGTATGACCACATCAGCCCTGAACAGCCTATACAGCCAATGTGTGTATATAGGGCCAGGAGCGTATAACAAATATAAACAAACAAGTAAAGCAAACATATTAATCTTTTATGGAGATATATGTGCGTCAGGTAATATTTTATTCATGTGAAACTGATGTGTACAGCTGAATTTAATGTGTCAGCTTTATACTATCACTGTGTTACAGGAACATTACTGTACACCTTTAAACATTACAGGAACATTACTGTACACCCTTAAAGACTACAGGAACATTACTGTACACCCTTAAAACATTACTGTACACCCTTAAAACATTACTGTACACCCTTAAACATTACAGGAACATTACTGTACACCCTTAAAACACTACTGTACACCCTTAAACACTACAGGAACATTACTGTACACCCTTAAAACACTACTGTACACCCTTAAACACTACAGGAACATTACTGTACACCCTTAAAACATTACTGTACACCCTTAAACACTACAGGGACATTACTGTACACCCTTAAACATTACAGGAATATTAATGTACACCTTTAAAACATTACATGAACATTACTGTACATCCTTCAACACTACAGGAACATTAATGTACAATCTCATTCTGCAGTGCAAAGAACCATTCAATAGCACAAAGAATCTTCACATTGTGTAAACGTTCTTACCAATGCAAGGGCTCTTCCATGATCCTTTACCTTATAATGGAGGTTCTTACTCTTTAAAAAGGTTCCTTACACTTTTCATCATCATAATCATACTACTACTATTACTACTAAATAATAATAATAATAATAATAATAATAATAATAATAATACAACAATGATAATTATTATTATGATAAGATAACTTCATACGAGCTGGTCTGTTCATTTCAGCTGATCTCAGTCAAAGAGAATAACTGTTAACACCAGAGGCAGGTGGTGCACTGAGCTGACCCTCGCCTGCAGAAGCAGGTAAAAGACCCCCCAGCCCACCCACTGAGGTTCTGATAGAATCTGGAGGGTCTGGATAGAGACCTACTGGACCAAACACAGCAGAACCTTCTTCTTCGGTCTAAAGCCTCTACTGCAGGTCTCAGTGGTCCTCACTCTGAGGGGTCTCACTCTTACCTTGTGTGTTAAATCCTCGTTGTAAAATCCAACCACTGCACTGTTCTGCTCCGCTTCCTCCTCATCCATCTCTCTCTCTCTCTCTCTCTCTCTCTCTCTTTCTTTCTCTCTCTCTCTTTCTCTCTCTCTCTCCTCACGTTTCCACGAAAGCCTCTTTCTGTTCCCGTTTTCAGCGCGAGCCTCTTTCTCCTCCTCTCCTCTCTGATCTCAGCGCGCGCCTCCTCAGCTCTTTTACAGTCAGTGACGAAACTGCTGACGCCACTTCAGCCCTGATCATCAGGTGATTGAATGAAGAGTTAATGAATGAAATATAATTCAGCGTCAGAGGCTGTTGTTATTACTGCTGATGAGGATGGCAATGATTATTATTTTATTATTTTTTTTGTTGTTTGTGTTGTTATTGTTATCATATCGCTGTTATTATTATTACTGTTAATTGACTGATTGATTGTTTGATTGATTGATTGGTTGATTGGTGGATTGATTGATTGATAATCGATATGAGTAAAGCATCGGTGAAATCGTCTTCCTGACAAAGCATCAGTGCGTTATATTTATTTATGTGTTCGTCTATTTGCTTGTTTGTCTGATTATTAAAATAATTGATTGATTGATTGATTGATTGATCAGTAGTACGAATGATGAATAGGTGAAATCGTCTGACAAAGTATTTGTTTACAATTTCAGCTTATTTATTTATTTATTTGTCTGTTCCGTTAGTCATTTACGTATTTATTTAGATAAATACTTAATGAGGTCCGTGCATCTAAAATGAGAAGCAAAAATGATCTTAAACTACACCAGGATTTTAAAAAAATTAAGCTGAAGCTCGAGCTGACAAATCCTCGGTTCTAAAATCTTGATAAAGTCGTTTTCACACGGTGGGTCAGAGACATGAAAACCTGCTCTAGATCCCTCCGACTGCTCGAGTCACTTCCTCTTGTGTCCACTAGATGGCGCTGTAGTCATCGTTTTGTTTTGTTTCTCTCCAAGTGGCTCGAGTTCATTGAAATCGGTCTGATACAGACACTACAAAAACTAGTCTTTTTATTGGTTATTTATCATCAAGTACAGTAAATTATCCAGTGTCTAATATTAATTATTCAACATCTTCTATAATTTACTCAATAAATTATTTACCACAATCTACTATGAATAATCCTTTAATTACTTTGAATTTTTCTACTATAAAAGATTTAGTCATTTCTATACATTGTTCAGTTACCACAATGAAGTTTTAGTAATTAGTATGACTAATTCAATATCTGCTATGAATTTTTCAGTATCTAAGATGAATTAATAATTGTCTGCTATAAGTTATTCTTTAACATCATGCAATATAATCTATGATGGATTGACTACTGTAAATTATCAAGCAACTACTCTAAATTATTCAGTGACTACTATTAATTATTCAGTGACTACTAATTTTTCAGTGAATACTATTAATTATTCAGTGACTACTACCAATCACTCAGTAACTACAACCATGAATTACTCAAAATCATCGAAAATTAATGATTTAGAATCTACCATAAAATGTACCATAAATTATTTGGCAACCACCATGAATTCTTCAGTAACCAGTATGAAACTTTAATACAGTGAGGAATGTCAAGTCCGCATATGAACCTTAAAGGTTTAATGGCTCGATTTTTTATCCCAGCCTGATAAAAATATTAGCAAAATGTAAACATACTATTGCACCTTTCTATGCTTTACTGCTAAATTATTGCGACTACTCAGAATTAGTGCTGACCGTAGTCTGCCTTAAAACAGGCCCTCAAACACGGTGAGTGAGTGAAGCCCAGCTCAGTGATTTGCTGGACCTGACATTGCTCTCATACTTTCCTGGCTCATTTGCTGCTCTGCAAGAAAATCTGGAGGCAATTTGGAGTCCCAGAATTCAGACAAGAACGCTCTCTTCCTGCTTAAAGGCTGTAAACAAAACTAAGAGAATAAGAAATGTTAAACCAATTGAAGCAGATGAAGATGCACAAGAGGAGCTGATGAGACTCCGTCACACTGTACTTTCACACCAACTGTTATGAAATATTCACTCAGCCAATCAGTTCTAACAGCATTTGTGCTGTAAAAACGCTTCTCATGTAGTGAAAGAACCAGACAAACCAGTGAGCCCACACAAAATCTCTTGAATAAGTCTGTTAGACCCTCCTTCCACAACGGCCTCACTCAGCTCTATTGCACTCAAGTGTGTTTTGATGTTGTGTTTCCCTCTTTCGACCACAGAAATTCTAATTACTGAAGGAAACTGAAACAGAGCTCACCAGACGAGATGCACATGTTGTATGAATTCAAATAAAACAGATCAGTACTGACCACCCACTGCTTGGTGCAAATAACAAATGTGAACGTTTTCAAATGTTTGTTTTTGAAAGCCTTTTTACTTTCCACTAAAATTCAAAAAGGTACATCAAAGATGCCAACACAATTCATATTCGTCAGCTGTCAAATAAACACCGTTTTCACGTAAATTTGAGTGGTTTTGACCAAACCTTCCCTCTACAGGTCCTGAAAAAGCTAACCACTCAGGATCAAAGTTGTTTGTTTTCCAGCTGCCCTGTGTATTGGGAGAACATTAATGTCAAATCGTCCAGCATAAAAGCTTCTTGCTGTAAGCACTGTGCCACTATAAATTATATTATATTACATATATATAAACACACACAATTATATCATATTATATATATATAAACACGCACAAACACACATTAAGCAATTTCCTCCAGGATCAATAAAGTTTTCTGATTCTGATCTGCTTACACATATACTAAAATTGGAACGATGACAGAGAAGATTGGTAGCTGGTGGTCTCGTGGTTAGAGTGTTGCCCCTGTGGTCAGAAAGTTGTGGGTTCGAATCCCAGGATTGCTAGTGTCATCACTGAGGTTCCCTTGAGCAAGGTACCATCCCCACACTCTGCTCCCCGGGCGCTGTGTTCCTGGCTGCCCGCTGCTTCACTTAGTGAATAGCTTAAATACAGAGGAAGAATTTCATACTGTTCACACTGTGTGTTCGCGTATGACTTCAGAACTAACACAAACTGCAGTTACACAGTACATAACACATATCATCTTTCATCACAATGAACAGGTATTATTAAAGAGGCCATTTCCGCCTGGCTGCCCTGTATTGTATAGGAGTTTGGACTGAAACCTCATTATTAACAGGCGAGGTTAAAGAGGTGATGACAGACAGGTATGAGTAATAGGCAGATATGTGTAACTCAAAACAATGAATGCAATACAGGGTGTTTTTGTTATTCAGTTTCATACATGGACCGATCGAACTGGAGCAAATGAAACATTTTGAGATAAGATCAAACTCTTTCATTTCAAAAACTGAGGAAATGTTATTTTTTATTTTTTCCCCCATTATCTAATAATAAAACAGCACTTAGGACCCTAGGTGCCAGACAGGAGCCGAAAGGTCTCTCGTGTTTATATGTTTGAATCAAGAAAGCCAATAACACTTTTAAAAAACTAATATGACCATACTGTACATCTATAAGCTCATTGTGTCATATGTGTCAGTCAGCTGGGCCTATTAAACCACCAAAACCTCCCATGTGTGCGACTTGCTGTTCTCTGTTAATCAGAAAGCTGTGCGACTTGGATCTTGACCAGCGTTCACTTTCAGACTTCAAGTTCAAGGTGATCCAGCTCAATTACTTGTTTCTAATGAGCACCACTTTGCAACTACAACTACAGGGAGCAGCAAAAGGGAATTAAAGGAAAAAAAAAGTGTGTAGATGTTTCAAGACAAGTGTACATGATACAGCTCAATAATTAACATTCTATTATGATAAAGACCAAGCAGGCCCAACAGATATCTTGTCTTGGCTCAAAATGACAAAAAAAAAGGTCTAAGTGAGTATTCACTATGAATTATTCAGTCTCTTGTGAATCTCCCAATATCTTCTGTTACATGCACAGTACCTACTATGAATTATTCATCATCTTCTTTGCGTGATTCAGTATCTACTTTAAATGATTTAGTAATTTTTACAAATTATTCAGTGACTACAGTGGAGTTTTACTACCATGATTGGTACTTGATCTCGATTTTGGCTCAAAATGGCAATGTAAAAGGTCTGTTTGAAAGATGGTTCTTTATTGGGACATGGGAGGCTGGAATTGCACCTTCAGGGTAGTTTGAAGTGAAATTCTCAGCTCTGGAGAAATTTGCCAAGTCACAATTGTCCACAGTGGTGGTGAATGGAACCGAACGTCTGAAGAATTTTATGCCTTTAAAAGTTCCCTCACAGAAAGCTGACATCTCATTGGTGGTTAAGATGGAACCAAAGGTATTCTGATATAACCAGAGAAACTTGCTAAGTCAGAATTGTTCACAGTGGTGGTGAAGAGAACCAGACGTCTGAAGAGTTCAATGCCTCTTAAGGTTCCCGTTACAGAAAGCTTTCTCTAAAATAAATGGCCAAGCCAATCTTTGGTTGTGTATCTCTGCCTATCTTTATGAATATCTCTCTATATGTTATCTTCATTATCAATTTCCATGTACACTGTACGGACAAAAGTATTGGGTCACACCTGTTTTCCAGGGTTTGGGATAGGCCCCTTACTTCACAGAGCCCTGACCTCAACCCCATCCAACACATTTGGGATGAACTAAGACAAGCCAGGCTTGCGAGCCAGACATTCCCTGTAGGTGTAAATGTCAGGTGTGTCAATACATTTGTCCATATAGTGTCTGTGAGAATGAATAGAGAACAAAATTAGACTGTAAAAAAATGAACATCCCAGAACTGTGCTTACAACATTTATAGACCCACATTTACAGTCAGAGAGTTCTCTAAACATTAAACACTTACTGCATTCTCAAAGAGCCTATTTATAGACAGAGGATGAATCACCAGACAGAGTCTGATATCAGACAGAGGACTCTGACCGATTTCCTCCTGGAGTTTAAGTGCTTTTTCTGGAATCCTGATATCCATACTAGCAGACGAGCAAAGCCATTAATTAAACAGGAGGCAGAAGAGACAAGCAAGTCATACTGAACTGCCCATGCCTAACATCTTGTACATGTCACACAGTCAGTAGACCTCCAGACGGCAGGGTAGTTTATCTCCAGGATCTGCTTGTAAACTTGCCTCATACTAAGTGCACTATGCTGTAGGTGCCAGAGTGGAGTGAGATCCAGTTTTGAGTCTTGGTTCTCCTCTGTGTATCTTCCTCATGCTTCGTCATGAATTTGCCCTTTTGGTCCTGTTTATTCCTTAATTGTTCTCCCTTGTGTTCTTAGGGAGGTTCTCCTTTTGGTTCCCGTCGGTTTCTTTTTCATGCTCCTAGACAGTTTATTCTGAGTCTTCGTACATTCCTTATGCTCTTAATAAGTTTCACCTCTTGGTTCCTCCCAGTGTTTCTACCTCATGATCTTACAGAGTATCTCTCTTTTTAAAATTTTGGTTCTTCTCCATGTTCCTTTCTCATGCTTTCTGGGAGTTTCACTTTTGGTTCCTCCCAGTATTTCTACCTCATTCTCCTAGAGAGTTTCTCCCTCTGAGTCTTGGTTCTTCTCAGTGATTCTTCCTTGTGTTCCTGGAGAGTTTTTCTGTCAGTGTCTTGGTCTGTCAGAGGCTTGAGTCTTGGTTTCTCTCAGTTGTTCTTTCTCATGCGCTTAGGGAATTACTCTTTTTGGTCCCTTTCAGTGTTTCTACCTCCTTCTTCTAGAGAGTTTCTCCTGAGTCTGGGTTCTTCTCAGTGTATCTTTTTATGTTCTTATTGATTTTTTCCTTTTGAAGTTTGGCTCCTTTCAATGTTCAGGATATTTAGTCTTTTGGTTCCTCTGTGCTTCTCCTTGTCAAGGGATGGAAAGGGAAGGGAAGGGGAGGACGCACACAGCAGAAGTTAGTGATACGGTTTGGGTTTAATCAGCTTCGCAAACAACAGAAAACTACACACACAGCCCCGGCTCGAAGGGGGAAACAGAAACGGGATTCGGCAGGCCCGTGCTCCCCAAACGAACAAACAAAACAAAATCCACTAAGACTGGAGT
>JBBPCX010127940.1:0-19160 GCA_037974365.1 Hydrocynus forskahlii | reverse complement strand
ATATAATCAGTAATACATATTTCAGTAATTCATGTATTTATTAATGTCTGTGTGTTCTTAGCTGGCTCTGGAGGACCCTGTCCACACTGTGTCTTTGCAGCAGCGTGTGTTCGAGAAACTGAAGGCTCAGCAGGCTCTGATGGGTGATTCCGGTTTCCAGGCGCTGATGGAGACGGTTGACACAGAGATCGTCCGACAGCTCCAGGAGTTTCTGCAAGGATTCTAATGAGACGCCAAACGGAAAACCAAACATCAATTGAGCTTCCTTTATCATTACTGTTATTATTATTTGTATTCTTTATTTTTGTATTCTTTATCTCTGACCTCCTTGTCCGCAAAGCATAAGAGGGCGAGCGAGGAGGCTTCACTACACCTGAAGGAGAAAAAGACAGAGTCTGTGAGATAAAAGAAGGAATAAACTGATGAGGAGATCCGAAGCTCCTGCTGAAAGAGCAGCAGAAGAGCAGACAAGGGTTCTACATCTGCTTCACTCCTTCAGATTGACTGTGGGTATATTTTGGGTTTATTTGGGTTTTATTTTGGGGTTTATTTGCGCAACCCCCATTGTCCCAAGACTGATAGAGCAGGTTTAATGATGCTCTGAGAGGTCAGTCAGCAGCTCATATTCATATTCGGATCAGTGATGTGCTTCTTGATGGCCTCATTCATTTACTCCACTTAGACCAGAAAACCACCAGTTTAAACATAAAAACAGTTTAAACATAACTGGACTTCCATTCAATTTCAATATAATGAGTGAACAGGGAGTCACATACTGATGATTGTTCCATTACAAGGCAGGGTTGGAGTCATATGGGTTAGGGTGTGGTAGCTAGGGTGGGGGGGTACTTTAGGGTTAGGGGGATGTATCGGGTTAATGTGGGGGGTGGGGGAGATCAGGTCGAACATGTGTGATATTGACTCTTTAACTTACAGTTGGAGCTTCAGTGAACTAAATTTGATCGAGCCAAAACAGTGACCTCTTTAAAAATAAACCTTTTTTCCACAGTGAACTACCCCCCCCCACACACATTTTATTTGCCTCACAATGTTTAGCAGTCAGAAAAGCAGAGCTACTTTTTTATTTTGATGCTATTTTTCATAGTAGATTATGTACACACACACAGAGTATACTGAGTGAAGAGTTTAGTGTGTCTGTGGTGGAACACCTGCCTGCGGTCTGTGACTGAGAGCTGTGATCTGAGGTCAGATCTTCTGGAAATGTGTTCAGGTGTTTATCAGGAGAGTCTAATTTCTGCCCTTTAATCAGGTTTAATGCTTGGGGGGGTTGGTGAAGGGTGGGGGGTGGGGGTTGTTGGGCATTGGAGGTTTGTAAAGGGAGAATGATGTGTGGAGTTGTGAGGGGTGTTGGGGTCACTGAACTGAGTGCAGGTCATTTTTGGAGGTGATGCTTTGACTGGCCTTGAACATGTTCATATATTATTGTGAATTTCTGTGAATATTTTTGAATATTAATTAGATTAAATGAGCTTGAATAAATCAAATTACCCGATACAGCTGATCTCAGTTTCCGTTCTTTAAATGTCCTTTACTCTTTGATAAGAAGAAATAACCCTGATGGTCATTTATTTTTTATTTATAAAGTTTTATATGTGGATCTTTTTTTCCGGATTTTCATCCCAGTTTAGCGTCTCCCGTTCCATCCCGTGTTCCTCAGTCCTGCTGGAGAAGAACCCCAGGTGGCTCCTCATAAAGCTCCTCAAGATGCTGCTGCGGAGCCTAAAATAGAAGATCATTGGTTTAGTTGAAGTCCTTTCCTGACAAACCTTGCAGGAACACAGTTTGGATTTTGCCAAATAATTTAAGAAGCATTTGATCAGCGTTAATAACTTGATTTCAGGAATTTCTGCAGTGAATGAAGATAAAAGCTGGGACTGAATCTCCTGCTTCTGAACAATTCAGACTGTAGGGCTGCGGATTAACAGTCGCTTTAAACGTGTAATGAAATGTCATGAACTCTATTAATTCTGTGTAAATGTAACCAAATGAGCTTTTCAGGCTAAATACATGCAAATATATTCATCTGAATGCACATGATTAGTGATGATTTGTATAAGTTTGTTAACACTTTACAGCAGGGCAGCTTCATACAGCTTTATAACATTAATTAAACCTTTTGTTAATTTCCACTGACAGCCTACTTGGACATGAATAAATAAACCATTTTCCAACAGCTGTCCATCGTCGTTACATTTTCTTCACTGATTTGAAGTGGAATATTAGTGCAGGTTTATGGCAGCTGTCCTAAAAGACTTAAGTAGCTTTATGCATGCAGCCCTTTGGTACAGTGTTAATTATGTTTAGGACAAAAGCCAAAAATTAAGTGTTTGGCAAGATTGATCACTTTGGAGGGTCTTGGCTGTAGCATTATGTTAAAACCAGCTATTATTAGTGTAATAAATGTATTTTCTGACATCATGAGTGTTTTTGTGTGTACAGTCATGTTTTTCCACCACCGTGTCATCGTGGAAACGAGCGTTCTACTCATGCATGTTTTTTCCAGCTGTAATGGACAGAGGCCAAGCCCTGCTGGAGAATGAGCGGTTAGGGGTCAATTCTGTCGATCGGTTCTCATTAATAAACAAGTGATCCTTTCTTAATGATGTTCTTAAGCAAGTGCCTGCATTATCGATGTTAATGGCCAAACGTTAATGGCTCCTCCCTCCCACCATCCACCCCCACCCACCCAATTAAATATTGAGGACAGGCTGCCACACTGTATTGGTCACTTCCTAAAGGCTGCGGTGGGAGGAGCTAAAGAGTGAAGTGACTGATGCACTGATGTCAGCCTGACCTCATTATTTAATAATAAGGGGGAAATAAAGATAGAATCTTTTAGAGGATACTCATAGTAGTGCCAGTCTTCAGGGCTTTTACTCTTGGTATCGCCAGTCTTTAGGGCTTTTAGTCTTGATAGTGCTAGTCTTTGGGGCTTTTTTCTTGGTAGTGCCAGTCTTTAGGGCTTTTAGTTCTGGTAGTGCCAGTCTTTAGGGCTTTTAGTCTTGATAGTGCTAGTCTTTAGAGCTTTTACTCTTGGCATTGCCAGTCTAGGGCTTTTGCTCATTGTGCTTGTCTTTAGGGCTTTTACTCTTGGGATTGGTGGCCTTTAGGGCTCTCAATATTGATAGTCCCAGTCTATGACTTTTACTCTTGGTATTGCCAGTCTTTATGGCTTTTAGTCTTGATAGTGCTTGTCTTTAGGGCTTTTACTCTCTGTAGTGCCAGTCTTTAGGGCTTTTACTCTCGGTATTGCTAGTTTTTAGGGCTTTTAAAATTGATAGTGTCAGTCTAGGGCTTTTGCTCTTGGTAATGCCAGTTTTTAGGGCTTTTATTCTAGTGAGTGCCAGTTTTAGAGTTTTTATTCCTGTGAGTGCCAGTTTTAGAGCTCTTATTCTTGGTAACAATATACTAAATAATTGGATGAGGTTTTATGAAAAACACACCTGCTGGTTTCATTCATCAGGCATTTCCAACCAAGGCTTCGGTATCTGCAGTGATGAATCTGTGTGTGTGTGTTGTGTGTAATGACCCTCCTGTATGCTTGCAGGCCTGTAAGGTTGGTTAAATTCTTCAGTGGAGCCCAGGGAGGAGCTCTCTGATGGATGTGATTCTGAGTAAATTATACATATGAAGTGCTTTGGCCTCAACCGACTCACACACATACACTCTCTGATTCCACCTCTGTTTACAAAATGAAGCAGGCGTTTGGGCAACATCGTTAAGAGGAAAATTAGGTATGAGCATCCATTTATTCCCAGGATGTGTGTTCAGGGCCTCAGTTACCCACATGAATTAGTGATGAAAACTACTGAAGGCTCAGAGATAATTGACCCTGCATTATGAACCTCATGGTGTGTGTGTGTGTTTTAATTACACTGACTGTAGAGCAGGTCCAGGGCTGTGAAAAATGACCTGGATGTTTGTAGTGGACACTAAAGCCAGTGGAACTGAAGACACCGCTTAATCTCCATTATTGCGCTTTATACTTTTTCTGTACCGTTTCCAATTAACCCGAGTGTCCGTTTCCTGGGAGTAATTGCGCTCGTTAGCAGCAGACGTGCTCGCCATGCTGAGGCACTGAAGTGACTGGGAGTTAGATCATTTCAGCTTTAGATCATATACACACATACCAAATCTAAAATACACAAATACGAGAATACGTTTATAGTGCAAGAATAAGAAACACTGTGAGTCAGCATTCTGTTCGAGTTTAACGTTCTACAGCTTAGTGTAAGAAGCTGTCTGGAACCTGTGACTGTGGTAACGTTTACCAGATGGTGTATGGAAAAGTTTATGAATGGAGTGACTGCGGCCTCTATTATAATTAGGGGTGTCAAATTAACATGTTAATTTCGATAAATTAATCACAGGAAAAATAATGCAGTGAATGGAAAGTTTACATTTAAAAACTGAAAGATGGAACAGTTGATAGCAGTATCGTTATCTGCAATTCATGCAATAAAGAATTTTTGTTTCATTGGAGTACATCAAGTCTGAAATATCACCTCGACGCAAAGAGTTTAGGAGCAAACCCGCTGGTCCGAGCCAGCACAGCTCGATCCCAGGCTTGAGATGCCGTGAATGCAAGGACCCTGGAACCATTATAATAGCGGGCAACTTTTAAAAATCACGAGTTTCGTCCCCCAACATATCCACCCATCGATTTGTATGAGTGAAATATGCATATTTTTTTCCCACTGCAATGTCTGATTGTTGTGACCATCATTACACATGAACAGTGCAAAAAAAGTGTTTACAGCAAAAATGTGTGTGATTAATTTTGATTAATTAGAGTTTGTATTTAATTCGATTTTTTATTTGCTTGACACCCCTAATTATAATATAACACAATGTTTCGGATAGATTGTACACTGTATATAATATATATAAAATATAAATATAATACAACTTGCACAATAACTGCACAATTCATGCCACTCTACATACCACTTACACTTAATGTACATTCTACTGTTTTTTGTTTGTTTTTACATATGAGGAGGAGTTAGCTGTGATATACGGTAATATTGTGTTGCTGTGTAGAGTAGGGGTTTATGGCAATGAGGACTGGGTTTTTCCTGCGCGGGTTTTTGTAAATCTTAACGTATTTTAAAATGGCAAGAAAATAGTTTTCCTCATTTTTTTGGATGGGGGTATTGGCAGCAGACTTGACTCCATGTTGACTCAATGTTGACTCTATGGTTATGGCACTGGTTCTAGCTAACATTCACGGGGTGCCTGTAGTGGCTCCATGCTCCCTATGTAGTCCGCTATGTACGCCCTCTGTACACCAAAATAATGCACTGTTTGTGAAATTAGGGGCACTAGTATTTAGCGCCATTAGTTTCAGCCACTGGGACAGTCCATGGTACTGCACGTGAGCAGCGAGAGATCATTTATAATACATTTTTTTTAGATTTTAAGTTTTAATTCAGGGGCTCAAGAAGCTTCTTCGCCATGTTCTCAGAGTGAGTGGTCCACGTTAGGTCCTCAGTGATATGAGACTGTAATTTATTGTATTGTGAGTGGACTGTGCTTTCAGTTAGCACCAAGCTAACCGGTGTGGTATGAGTTTCCAGTCCGTTAGCGACATTAGCCTTGTAGCTCCGGCACTACAGCTAAAGAAGAGATCCTCACACATCGAGCTCTTTTCAGCTGCATTTGGAGGACGAGCTGAGCAAACTGGGTAAATTTGATTTCAGGCCAAAGTCGCGCTTTAATGAGAACCGAGCAGCGCCGGGCTGCTGGCGCCAGAACCGCCCGTTTATCAGCACGGGTCAGCCTGGGACACGGCGCCGTATCTGTCCTTTACAGAAAGCCCTCGGTCCCACAGAGAAACACGCACACAGAATAGAACTGCAGCCCAAATTCACCCAAGAGACAAAACTGTTCAAACACACACTGACGTTCTCATGAGCATCGTCTTAAAGACTAATGTTCAGTACATGTTTTTAGCAGAATTCATCGGCAGAGAGTGTATAGTTATACTGAGTAATAGATAAGAGGGGGGACCACCCTACGCAGCCATTGAGAGAGAGACAGATATACTGAGTGATGGGGTAGGGGGCGGACAGTACTGAGTGATGTGTGTTTGTGAAATGTTCTCTGTGCGAAAGAGTTTAAACGTTTCGTCTTTAAGTGATTCAGCTTCATCAGTGGAGAAGCATCTCATTTAAATCGCGTCTGCAGCTGTACTGCACATGACGATTTATTCTGGAACAGTGTCTCATACACACACACACATACGCACACACACACACTAGAGCTTAGAGTGCAGACACACATACACACACTGAAGCACACACAGGTGTGTGTATCTTCTGCACTGTGACTTTTCCTTTTAGACAATGCATTTCTGTCCTCTTTCTGGAGGGACTTTACAGATAAAACCTTATCCTTGATCGTCTCAGGCTCAGACAAGTAGATTAACTTTCATTTAACTGGACAACCTTTAATTTAACTGGATTAATGTCAAATTTAATTGGGTTAATTTTATTTTTACTGAATTTCATTTAACTGAATTGTTCAACTGTATTATTGAACTATATTAATATGCTGCTTCGATGCATCAGTATTAATACACTGTGTCAATAAGCTGCATGACAGTTCCTGTATTACAAAGCTGTATTATCAATTTTAATAATACTAGCTGTATTAGTTGGTCTGTATTATTATTATTAATTATTATTATTATTATTATTATTATTATTATAGTATTAATAAGCTCTATTCATATAGGTGCAGCAGGAGGTGAGTGGAGGTGCTGGAGATCTTCAGCTGTAGAGGTGAGGGCTGTATGTCAGGTGTGTCTTTGTGTAAATAATTTAGTTATAAATCTAAAGGTAGGGATCAATACTGCCCTGTACTGGCCGTGTTTCTGCCTCACTGTGGTCAATCAGTAACATCCCCCCCACACACACATACACACATACAGATTAACTCAAACTATAGATGGGCAGCAGACACTGAAACAGAATGAGCAGACTTGGGGGGGGGGGGGACCTAAGAGTCCTACAACCCCGCCCCCCCCCTCCCCAAGCCCAGAAGCGCCCCAGGTTCACCAGTCACCAATTAAGTACGCCAGTGATCTCACCACAGCACATGCAACTGAATCCTCACAGCAGTGTTCCAGTATCAGCACCTGACTTCACTTCACGCTGTAAGGGGGGAGGGGGGGGGATCTGTGTAAGGAGCTTTGAATATAAAAATGTATTCAGTCTCAGAAAAGGTCTAGACTCTGATCCCTCCCACACCCCCCGGCCCAAAGCCCCCACCACCCTCAATCATTCCGCTTTAACTCTCTGATAACACGCTACACTTCAAAAGCGCTGAAATACAGTTTTAATAACTTTTCCATGTCACAGCCTTTGTTCTGCTGTGATGGAAGAAACATTTATTCTGTTCTCTGTTCCTGTCAGTTACCCTGCAGTCAGACTCGCCCCTCACTCTCTTTCTCTCTCTTTTTTTGTCTCTGTCTCTCTCCCTCTCTCTCTCCCTCTTCTCTCTCTCTCTCTCCTTTCCACTCTTTCCCATTCTCTCTCTCCATTCTCTCTCTCTCTCTTTTTTTTCTCATTCTCTTTCTTTCTATCTGTCTCTCTCTCTCTTTCTTTCCCACTCTCTCTCTCCCACTAGACGCACATCACCAGTACACACCCCAGTAAACATCAACACACAAACAACCGTTGCACACACACCAGTACACACATCAGAAAACACGCTAGTATACACAGTACCACACACACCAGTAAACATGAACTCACACCAATAGACAGTAAACACCAGTACACATACTACCTCACACCACACACACCTGCACACACCACCTCTTCAACCACCTTTATTCTCTTCTCTGTTCCTATCAGTTACCCTGTAGCCCCTCATGCTCTCTTTCTCTCTCTATCTCTCTCTCTCCCTCTTTTCTTCTCTTACTCTCTTTCTCTCTCCCACACCAGGGAGAACAGTGACGGTCCTAGATCAGAGAACAGTGAGGGTCCTAGATCAACCCTCCCCCGAAACACACACAATGCAGTGTGTGTGTTTTTGTGTGTTTGTGTGTGTGTAGTGCTCCTTTATGTTCCACTGCATTTGGCCTTCAAAATACAGAACATTCGGTGCAGGTTCTAACACACACACACACACACACTGAGTTCTGTTTGTTGAAGGATTCAAATATAACTGTCTGAAGGATGGGGATGATTTGTGTCCATTTCATTCATTTAGAAGTTCATTTACACACACCGCACACACGCACCCACCACACACACATATACACATACTCTCTCAGCAGGATTATTTATTTGTGTGGAGCCCTTGTTCTTGTCTGGTTTTGCTGATGGTGCAGCCATGTGTGAGGATGGAGTGGGCATTTGTATGTGTGTGTGTGTGTGTGTGTGTGTGTGTGTGAATGGAATACTCAACATGTGGGAGTTGGAGCTCAGGAGGATCATCTCCAGGAGCAGGAATCATAATCTGGGAATTGACTCTCAGGATGGATCTGCTTTATGGCATACAGGTGAGGAAAACCAGTTTACACACACACACACACACACACAGCTGTCTACATAATGTAGAAGAAAATGACCAGCCCACCCCCTTCCATCACTCCAAGGTCCAGTTCTCCATTATATAAGCTTTATGCGTTGGACAGGGGTCAGCATGGGCACTCTGACTGGTCTGCTGCTATGCATCCTCATATGCAGGAGGGGGCGCTGTTCTGTGTGTTCTGACTCTGTTCTATCAGAGCAGCGTGAACTTCTTTAGCAGTTTGTTCTACACCAGCTCTTCTGTGGGATCAGACCATACAGGCTGCTCTTCACTCCCCACGACCATCAGTGAACCTCGGGCGCTCTGGACCCTGTTGCCAGTTTCCCAGTTCTCCTTCCTTAGAGCACTTTTGGTAGGTTCTGACCATGCACATTAGGAACCCCACACAAGACCTGCCATGTTGGAGATGTTCAGTTGTCCAGACATCACAGTTTGGTTCTTCTTAAAGTGTTCTTCTCAGCAGGATCTCTGGAACTGTATGTTCTTAGGAGGGTCTCTGAAACTGTAGGTCCTCAGCAGGATCTCTCGAACATCAAAAGAAGATCTGAATCATTCCAATTGAAGAGTCTTGCTGTGATACCACAGGGCCAGTTATCTTCCTCAGCTCACATAGTAAACCTGTCTTGGTGGTTCTGGTTCCTTCCAGAGAATTCAACCCTTTTTACTCCAGAGAGACCACGCAGGTTCTCGGGTGGGTTCCTGCAGCTGCTTTCTGACTGGCCTTCCTAAGTGCACCTGCCCCTGAGCCAGAGAGCAGCAGCACAGCTCGTCCTCAGTCTTCCTGAGTTCAGTTGTAGCCTACAAAGCCAAGACTGGACCAGACTCTCCCTGATGGGAAAGACAGAACCAAACCTTGATCCCTTTGGACTCATGTCCTTCAAGACACACTGAACAAACATCAAGACTCTTCTCCGTTCTGGAGACAGGGTGGTGGAAAACTGTGTGAAAGTCTTGATCCCCCTATTTCTTCCTATATTGTTTTTAAAGATCCAGACTTTCTCATATTTAATGTAGCCTTGAGGAACAGTTCTCCAGGCTTCCTGAAGTACTTTCAAAGACTCCCATTTTCAGTCCAGTCCATGAACCTGACCAGTTTCAGAGGAATGTTTTTCCTCTTGTTTTTTGTTTGTTAAGACGCAGTGACTGTAGCAGCCTTTTCCAGTTCCCCCTTTTGTTCCCTGGTTGGACACTACTGGTCACTAAGTTGGATTTGTCTTGACACGTGCAAATGACAGATGATGAGAAGATGATGTTCCAGTTGGTCCAAAGACCATTTATTTTAGCAAATGTTGATTTACAGATAAGTTAAAGAAAAATAAATCAAACAAGTTAATCTGAGAGTCTCTGTATGGCCATTTCACATGACACGGAGCAGCACGGTCAAAGGACTGTTTGCCCTCTCAGCCACACCCAGATGCTGTGACCTATGCCTCTTAAGGCCTTCCCCTTTGGCTCCACATTTAGTCTCCCAGAATTCCTCTAGGTGGGGGTAGATATACCTGTGGCCATATATGATCACTCACTCACACAGACACCCACACACACAGTAATATACAAAGAAAGCTAGGAATTAACATAAAGCTCATTTTGGCTCCTACAGTGACCTACAAAGACCATCTAACTTAAGGCCTGAACCAGAGAAGAAACAGGTGCAGATGATTCCAGATGATCAGGCCCTGAATGCTGAGTGGTTGGGACGCCTTTATCTAAGAACCTTGTATCTTTAGGCACTTTGCACCCTGTTGCAACAAAAAATTTGTTCCCAATTCTTTCATTAAATCTACTCAAAGTGCCAAAGATGATGAATTTTGGCATCAAGAAGATGATTCAAAGCAAAATATGAAGAAATGTGGGTTTATGGTTTTTCCACAGTACTATAGATGACCACTAATCCAGCACCTGTTGACTCTTATTCCTGCACTGTGGATCATTGTTCTAGATATCGGTGCTCCTGTTTCTGGCTGTAAATGTTGTGTAGTAGCTTTGGTACTACAAAGTATTTTTTGAAGTCTCTGTGGATGAGAACATCCATAAATGTAAACATAAAACATGCTGTTGATCCTTCATATATGGGCTGTGCGAGGTTCAGGTTTTCATCAAAGTGGCCCTTTAAAGTCCTGCCTGTTCTGTTTCATTATTAAGCTCCTGATGAAGATTTGGGGGTGACCCCCCGCCCTCACCTTATTATCCAAAACTAATTTCCAGCCAAGGAGTATCATTATCTCTGCAGCAGGGCGTGAAATGTAATGTCTACCCCCATCCACCAAACCACCCTCAATCCCACAGGTCAGTGATTAGTGCGGGCGCTCTGTGTGGTGTGGGGTGTGTGTGTGTGTGTGTGTGTGTGTTGAAGGGTGTGGTGAGGGGTGTGGGAGAGGTGTGCGTTTGGTGTGGGGGGTGTGTGTGTGTGTGAGGGGTGTGGGAGAGGTGTATGTGTAGTGAGGGGTGTGTTAGAGGCCCATGGGGAGTGTGTGCAGTGTGTATGAGGGGTGTGTGTGTGTGTGTGTAAGGAGCGTGTGAGTGATGTGTGTGGTTTGTGCATGGGGTGTGTGGAGCTCCGTCTATCTGAACCTCAGGGTCACTGATTTTTCTGGAGATTTAAGATGCAGCGACTTGCAGATTAATCTCTGAGGAACTTATTGATCACAGGTCTGTTTTTTTCCTACTCCTGCAGCAGTTATAAACTACTCACACACACACACACACACACATAGACACACTCACACACACATATATACACACACTCCCCCGTGTCTCATTTTATTACATGATCCGCAAAGAAAAAAGCTTTTAGCTCCCACACCTCCATCCCACAGAGAGAGAGAGAAGTGAGAGACAGAGGGAGAGAGTGAAAAGAGAGTGTTAGGAGAGAGAGAGAGAGGGAGAGAGAAAAGAGTGAGACAGAGGGAGAAAAAGGGCAGAAAGTAAGAGAAAATGAGAGACAGATTCACTTGCACTGATCCCTTTACCTGAGTAAAAAAAAGGTTCAAATGATGCAAAATGTAAGTAGTAATTCATTACTTTGTATCAATGAAACAAATAATCTTTAATTGACAGGTAACTTGTTTGTTTCGATTCTTTTTAAAATTAAATTACCAGGTATTTACCACTACAATTAATAACCTATTATTTATTAATTAGTATGTCATTTTTAGGAAATTAGAAATGGGTGTAGTGTAACCATGGAGATGGGTGTGGTGTAACCATGGAGATGGGTGTGGTGTAACCATGGAGATGGGTGTAGTGTAACCATGGAGATGGGTGTGGTGTAACCATGGAGATGGGTGTGGTGTAACCATGGAGATGCATTTATCATCACTATGGAAGTGGGTGTAGTGAAATCATGGATATGCAGTAAACTGAAGCTGCTCAAAGAGATCAAAGAGAAAATCAGCTGCCTTTATCATCAGTTATCAACCTCTTCTGGAAGAACTGTGTGTTTGTGTGTGTGTGTGTGTGTGTGTGTGTGTGTGTGTAGCATCTTATATGAAACCCTACCTGTCCTCAGGAGACCTCAGCTCTCTCTCATGCTGTCGCTCTGTTTTTCCTTCTCTCATTTCTATTTTAATTCATTTTTCCCATTTTCTCTCCTGCACACTCTCACTGATGTACCCTCTCTTTCATTTCTTTTCTCTCTCTCTCTCTCTCACTCTCTCTGTCTATCGCTAATTCTCACTCTCTTTCTTTCTCTTTCTCTCTCTCAGGTGATTTAGTGTGTGTATGTGTGTGTGTGTGCGTGTGTGTGTATGCATGTAGTGTGTGAGGTTCTCTCAGGAGGAGAGGGATGAGAATAAAGGAGTGAGTGTGTAGAATAACTGAGTGTGAGTGTGATGAGGCTGATTAAGGATCAAGTGTTGGGCTGTATCTGCATAAAGATGGACAGACTGAACAGACTCATATTGAGATGTTCAAAAACCTTTTCAGCCGCACACAAAACCTATCCTGCATTTAAAGGGCCCAAATCAGAGAATCACTTTTTGGAAATAAGAGCCGAAAAGTTACAGAACGTTCCATTCACCCTCCATACAATCCATATATGGAAACTAAATTGCAGAAACAGCCTGTTTTAAATTCAATGCTTTTGTGATGTCACAAAAACTACACAAAGGGTCTAAAGCAGTTTAGCCCAACCATTCAGCCTACTGTACTTTAGCCCCGCCCTTTCACACTGACGTTACAAAGAACATTTCAGCCTGGACTGCTTTAAGAAAAAGACTCAAGAAAGGGCAGCCAATTGGAACAGAGCTCATTTGCATTTATGAGTTTTAAAGTCACAGAAAATAGATGAACAAAGAAATAAAAGACAAATGAGGACATAAAGTGTGTAATAATATAAAGAGAGGGTAGGATGTGGGCGACGAGAAGTGTGGGGGTACCTAACTTTTTGAAGGCTCCGCCTCTCACACCTTCTTCAGAATCTACCAGTGTGAAGTTTAAAAATATCCAGAAGTTTGGTGAATACCTCATTCAGTCTAAAGAGAAACTGCAGCACTTTCTCATTACTCTGAATGATGGACCTTCTGGAAAGATCAACCTCACAGCAGTGGATACAGAGGAGCACGTTCGTGTTTGCAGAACCTGATGGTGTTCCACTGTTCTGTGATGAGTCTCGGTCGTCCAGTCTTTTATTTGTCTGATCAGAAACAAATTATCTGATGATCTGAGACAAAGATCAGAGCAGTGAGAGAAAAGAAATTTCCTTTGAAGATCTTAAATTGGGATCGGGCTGAGCTTAGAGGAAGGCTCTTTTCTCAGGAGCTGAATTTAAGAAGTGTGCGAAAATGTTCAGAATCTCATTTCGAAAAGATTTTTTTCTGAATTTCCTCTTGGACGAGCACTTGCTCCAAGAACCTCAGCAGGGGTTAAAAGGCCAGCCGAGCCAAACTCCCTCTTTAACACAGTCATTTAAAGAATATAAGATCACGTAGTGGGATGTAGTGGTGAACGCAGGCTGACTCAGCGTTTTCTCTGACGGCCGCTAGTTAAGTGGCTCAGTGGGAGCAGTAGATCTGCTGAAGTGCTCTCTGATCTGAGGCTCTGCTGATGTAACTGACTCAACCATTAGAGCTCCCACAGCTTCTCCTCCAGAACAGAGAACTCATACACCGCTGAAGGGCAGTTCCTCCCAAATCCCCATAATCCAGTGTAGACAGAGTGTGTTTGGTGTGAAAGGGTTCATTGTAGAGATTCTGGTGTCTTTACAGTGGAGGTGAATGGAACCAGACGTCTCCAACACAAATATTTATTCACCATCGACCCCAGTGAAGTCTCTGAGTGTTTAAATGGATATTGATGATGGTAAAATAGTGGAGAATCTGAACGAAATCACTTTTCTTCAGGGGCTATTTAGCCTCACATGGCCCTGCATGTATCCCTCCACCAGGAATGGGTTTACATTTAGGACCAAAAGCTTCTAAAAACTCTTGTAGAGCAATGTTTCAGGCATCAGGCAGCACCTGGTTCCATTCACCTCCACTCTGAACAGTTCAGACACACTGAGATTCACACCCTAAACATCCTCTGAATACACCTTAAACACTGAATTATGGGGGATTTTGGAAAGTGGGTGGAATCCTTTAACTCTCATAGCCCCCAATGGCCTCTGCTTTCATTCTGTTGAACCATTTCTCCACTGAACAAGGTGGTGAAACTGAGCGTGGAGGAACTTCAGCTGTAGCACGGAGGAACAGAAGAAGGGGCCGTGGAGGTGCGACATTAAAGGAAAGGAGTTTCAGGTGGGGACCACCAGTTGCTCTTTACACTATGATGAATGGATTACTGGAAATGCTCCAGAACTCTCTAGAATAAACCCTGGTTCCAGCTGCTGACGTTACCTCTGAGTGCATTTGTTTTCTTCTGCTGAGAAGCTGGAGATGCCGGGTCTGTTCCAGCTCAGGCGTGGGCGGAGCGAGGATGATGAAGATGCATTGCACTGGATTTTTTTAAAGCTTGCACTCTGTTAAAGAAGATAATTATGAGTAATGTGTGAGACAGATCACTCATTTGTTCCAGAATAATTAAACCCCAGCCTAATGAGCTCCTGACGACCTTCCGGAACCCGCAGCCTCGAAGCTGTGCTTTCAGATCCACCGCAATCTGTTCTGAGTGCACCACAAATCAATAACATGGAATGATGCATCACCATGTGCCCGCTCACTTTGCGGCTGTGCAGTAGCTGCTCTTACGTAACTGCAGGCTCATGATCTTCCGTCTGCTAGAGCCTGCGGCCAAAGCCCGACTGATGCAGGAGGTTAAGAGTGTCAGAGCAGCGAATCAGAGTATGAAAAACCTGCCAGGCTTTCACTATTAACACGATTCTTCTGTGAAAGTCAATTCTGCAAATTCCTCCGCCCCCGTGACGGGCTTGGTGTCTGAGGTTCACCCTGAGGCTAAAATATATTCTCAAACGCATCCATGAAGTTAACTGGCTTCTCATTTGAATTTTCCGTTCCATCTTTAAAGGGTACAGCCGTCACACTCTGGCGGTAGAGAGTTCCTTACAGTGGAGGTGAATGGAACCAGATGTCTCCAACACAAATCTGGCCATTTTATTCACTGCTGACCCCCCAGTTGAAGCTCCATGTGGCTCTGAGTGTTTATATGGATGCTGATGATGGTACAATAGAATCTGAACTAAGTCACTTTTCTTCGGGGACTATTTGGCCTCATAATGCCCTGCATGTATCGGGTGCCGCCATGAAGAGGTTTAGTTTTCGGACCAAAAGCCTCTTAAAACTATGGTCTCAAGTGTCAGGCAGCGCACCATAATCGTTTCATACAATAACTTTCTGTGATGAGCTTTTAGAGGCAGATGTCTGGTTTCAATCACCCTGTCTGTGAACACATTGAGGAGAGAGTGTGATAATTCCGGCATATAGTTAGCAGCTTGCTTATTGGTGGTGTATGAGCTTCCAGTACAAGTTCCAGCGCTGAAGGTGAAGAAGAACCCGTCGTGTCCTAGTTGAACACTGGATGGTGTTCGGAACTATTGCTGAGGGCTGCAGCGTCTCCTCTGAGAAGGCTTAGCTTTGCATGCTAAAATTAATTAGCTAAAACCTCAGGTGATGATACGCGACTAATTAGCCAGCTGTTTATGATACATATTCGCCAGGGGCATAAATATTTGTTGTGCAGTTTGTTTGTATACATGCGCTTGTGTCCTGCGGCGGTTGGAGGACTTTTCTTTGCGCATACGACTGTGAATCTTCACGCTGACGTGCTGGAGCCTCTCGCCGCCCGACTGTGGGCCTTTGATGTCATCAGCTAATTGCTCCCTTTACAACTGCACTCTGGAGGATCACCATGGTGACCGGAACGGCATCCGCAATGGTGGCACGTTATTTTCTGTTGAATGGAGGAGAAGGGAGAGCAGCTTAACCTGCAGGAACATCTATAGGTCTTGTGTTCCTCACCAGCTCTGATTGAACATCCCAGGGGTGTAAAGAGGCCAGAATAACTCCAGACCACGTCAGCGTTCCACAGAGATTTTACTACCATCTGAACTCAATGAAAAGTTATGGTTGGTAATGAATTGGTGCTTAGGTGGTAATTAATTACATAATTGCATAAACATTATACAGTAAACAACAGTAGTGACTCCTCTCTTCACCCTGGACTGTTTCTGAACATTTAGGGGCCTGGAGTGATGTTGAATCCCCCATTCCTTCAGGGATGGAGTCAAACTAAATTATTCATTAATGTTTATAAAGATCTCCAGAGTCATTGGTAAACAGTAACAACAAAGGAACACTCAGTACTCAAAAAAGTACAAACCTGAGTGTTCACATTACTTAAAAAATACCATGAAGCCCGCCCTCACAGTCTGACTGGTTAATAGACTCTCAATGAGAGCCATTATTTTGCCATAAAGGGTGAATCTCCTTTAGTATCAGTCAAACTTACTCACACTTAACTTGGCTACCACAACCAGCCCTACAAAGCTGATTGTAATATAAACACCAGCGTCTCGCCCAAACTACGACAGACGAGAGAGTTTATAACTCCGCGCTAGAGCACATGCTTTGCATGTATGAGGTCCAGGGTTCAGTCCCCTGCATCTCCAAGTTGTTGTGTCTCATTTATGGAAAGCTGTTGGCCTAGTGGATCAGGAAGTCGTGGGTTTGAATCCCAAGACTGCTAGCGGCACCTCTGAGGTAGCCTTGAGCAAGGTACCTTGCACACTGCTCCCCGGGCGCTGTGTTCCTGGCTCCCTGCTCCCTACCTTGTGAATGGGTTAAATACAGAAGACAAATTTCACACTTTTTTTACATTGTGTGCTGTGGTGTGTTTACGTGTGACAGAATGGTCACTTTACACTTATGAAGGAATTACTAAAAAACAAAATTACAGCGGATACTTTTTAGATGAAGTACCGGGAGTTAAACCTCATCAAAACAAACAAACGTCAATGAGGAAACAAACACAAACAGAATGAAACACATTGTCTGACCTGTGTGTGTGTGTGACCCCTGTGTTTAACCCATGTGACCTGTGTGTGTGTTTTCATTTTTCCTGGTTCAGGCTCTGACATGAGCATAGTAATACACATTGACCCACACCTGTCAATCAAACCACAACACACACTCTCACTACTAACACCACAAACATTGGGAAATTCTGCGTCCTGTGCAACTTACGACATACTGAAACATGCTGAAAATATTTTCAGTACATATACAATATAAATGATAAAAAAGTATTAAACAATATACAAAAGTATTAAAGTATAAAAGAGTTTAAAAGTGCATAAAGGACTATAAAAGAGTATGAAAGAGTAAAACCATATGAAAGAGCATAAGAGAGTGTAAAAGATTATAGATTATTACAGATTATTAAAAAAAATATGTGAAATTATTTTAAAAAGTGTGAAAGAAAATGAAAGAGCATAAATGAGTATGAAAGATTATAAACATGTACAAATATAATTGAATGTGAAAGAATTCGTTTATATAAAAGAATATAAACGAGTGTGAAATTCTGATACTAATGCAGTTCATTAATAATGTAATCAGGGAGCCACTGTGATAAATGTTGCAGAACATTTAATAACAGATCAATCTTATTCTACACTTATTTTATATAGCATTCAGACCATCAGAGAGAGAGAGAGGGAGAGAGAGAAAGAGGGAGAGAGAAAGTGATGGAGTGCAAGGGAGAGAGAGATAGCAAGACAGTGAGGGAGAGAGAGAGAGAGACAGAGATGGGGAGAGCAAGGGAGAGAACAGAGAGCTAGTGAGGCAGAGAGAAAGTGAGGGTTGGAGAGAGAGAGCGAGGGACAACAGAGAGAGAGTGAGGGAGCGCAAGAAAGAACAGAGAAAGTGAGGCTGAGAGAAATTGAGAGCTGGAGAGCGACAGAGCGAGGGAAAGTGAGGGAAAGAGAGAGATGTGTGTTGTAACTGATCCTGAGATAAAAGCTGATATTTCTCATCGATCTCTCATTATCATTTTACAGAGCTTTTACACCCCTACACACATTTTACACACACACACACACACACATCCCTCATCTCTGAGCTCTTTTCTGGTCCATTGGCTCCAAATCCCTGCCAAAAATAGGTGGATCACACACAGGACAGAACAGATAAAACACTTCAGGAACTCCAACTCTGACCTTCTGATCAGCAGCCTTCAGCTACATACACACCAGCACCCACAAAGCTGCTGGAGATGTGTGCATACAGGTGATCCACCTGTTTTTGGCAGGGATTTGGAGCCAATGGACAAGAAATGACCTCAGTGATGAGGGATGAGAGTGTGCGTGTGTAAAAATGTGTGTGTGTGTGTGTGTGTGTGTGTGTGTGTGTGTGTGTGTGTGTATATATATATAATATATATATGTACATACACACACACTACTGGTCAAAAGTTTAAGAACACCTCAATTTTTCTGTTTTTTTTTTGTATTGAAATTCAAGCGGTTCAATGTCTCACTGTTCATTCTGCACAAAGTTCTTCCCGGCTATGTTGCAGAAGTTCCCATAAGTGAGCGGCACTTACAGGTTGCTTTGCTTTCACTCTTCTGTCCAGTTCATCCTAAAGCAGCTTGGTGGGGTTTAAGCAGCTCGGTGGGGTTTAAGTCTGCAGACTTCTGGTCACTCCATGTTTTCCAGCTTACCATCTTGTTCTTTTTTCTAAGGTAATTCTGGCAGAGCTTGGACTTATGTTTTGGGTCACTATCTTGCTGTAGGATGAACCCGACCAACTCGGCACAGACCAGAGGTACTGCATGGCGCTACAGAATTATTTCCCACTTCTGGGTAACCTTACCATTTTTAAACATTTTGCAGTTCAGCACTGTCCTTCGTGCCATTTCAAAGCTGGAAACACTGGGATGTTTGACCAGTAGTATATATATATATATATTAGGGGTGTAACAGTACAGAAAGGTCACGGTTCGGTTCACACTATGGTTCTGACATCATGGTTTGGTACGGTTCCGATACAGTGAAGTTAAGTAACAAGAAATTCTAAACCATGAGGCTTGCTTTGTTTTCGTTTATTTTAAATAAACAGCAGTGCATTAACCAGTAAACACACATTTTGCTTATATTTTCATGTATGGATGACAAAAAACAACTGAAACATTTTGTGTTATT
>JBBPCX010127862.1:0-19168 GCA_037974365.1 Hydrocynus forskahlii | reverse complement strand
CTCACGACTTTTCGTGCAGCCATCATGACATAAAATCTATTCAAAAACATGCTGCAATCACGCTTTAGGCCTTTTTTCGTGCTAGGACAACGCTTCACTACCCTATTTATTTTAATGCGCAGCGTGTAACACCGCCAGTAGCTGCGCTAAATGGTGACTGTTAGGGTTTGGGTTAGGGTTAGGGACTTTCCCCGTCTCACGGTCTTTCAACCTGTTTCAACCGCTTTGCAAAGAAAAACTCATTATTTCTTTCCTACTGTCCCTCAGTCACCAGTTACTGCTGATTCTGGCGATGTTATGCAGTGTGCATTAAAATACATAGGGCAGTGAAGCGTTGTCCTAGCATGAAAAAACAGCCTAAAGCGTAAACGCAGCACATTTTTTAATAGATTGTATATCGTGATGGCTTCATGAAAACTCGTGAGACCGGGCTCAGCACAGATGCACTAAATAACTATATTTGCCAACCACAAAAATGTGGAAACACATGTAAACTATTAAAAACAAAGCTATACTGTCTATACCATAGTTGGAAGGATGTGAGAAAGTTGTCAAAAGTCACATATGTGAGAATTTTAACTTGCTTTGTGCAATTAGTGCATGACAGAGAGGCTATGAATGGACTAAAAGTTTGGGAGCAGTATCCTCACAGCTATAAGGCTGGACAAAAGGTTGGACATGTTGAAGTGAGGAACTGTAGACCAAGAAGTTAATCTGAATGCAGGACTTTGACATGCTGGAGTGGTCACAGCAGAGACAGGAAAGTTCCCACAGCAAGATGCTCATGCATTGCTGAATTCGGGAGGTCATGCAGCCATGCTACAGCTGTTTTGGAAAAATATGTGTTTGGTTGGATCTTTCATAAATAATATTCCTGGACTTCAATATGCCCTTATATCACTTTATCTAGATTACCTACCCCTGGCATTTCTATGATGGTTAACCCAGTTATCGTTATGGGAAAATATTAAATCCACTTTCTAATTGTAAGGGCATTCCTCTCACCTATACCTTCTTATTGAATGATTTTCACTAAAACAAAAACATGTCTCAAATGATGTTTCCAAATGATGTGCACACAAATGTATACAGTTACAGAGAATCATATGTGGTCAGTCAGTTGCATGCGCATTAACTGGGATTATCTGTATGTGCTTCACACTTCCAAGGTTGCCAGGTTTATCTCCTTACCAGGCTTGCACCTTTTATCTGCATTCAAGCCCCTTCCTTTAAAATCAGCACATGCCTTCAAAGAGAAATAAATCAGAAAGTACGAACCAATCAAGTCGACCTCACTTTATGAGGGAACTATGCATGAAGTTAAATTAAAGCCCCTAAGAATCCAAATCAGTGTTTTCCTTCTTAGTAGGTTAATTTTGTTCATACATGTCGCTTATCCATTTAGAAAGTATGTCAAAAGCTTCCTAACGTCCACTGAATAGTCAGTGTATTTTGCCAACGTTGTCTTTTTTTACTATAAACCAGCTAGTCCTAACCTTCAGGTCCTGTTTATGCATGCAGTCCTCAAAACAATGACAAGGCCGATGTGGCTCCTCTCACCCACCCAGCTTTAACAAAGCTGACTTCCTTACCGTCTCCCCCTCTTGAAACATACAAACTTACAGAGAGAAAGCTAACATTCAAGCAGAAACTGGTAAGCATAACTGAGCTAGGATAATATTTATGATGAGTATTTAAGCTTGAGACATACCAAAGTGCTTAGACATTTTGGTATGTTTTATTTTTTGTAAAGATTAAAACAAAAAAGTAAAAAAACATAATGCACAGAATTACTCAAGAAATAAAGAAGTTTCAATGAATGCCGTGGTTTTGAGACAAATTGAGGCAAAAGGGCCCAGCAGTCAAAATAAAAACACAAACTGAAAGAGGGAAATAACATACACAGAATGAGAAACAAACAAAAAAACAAACCAAGAAACCAAGTAAAACCACTAGCATGTGAGAGTCCAACAACATGCCAGATATGACCACAAAGGGTCAAAATGGTGAACTTAAATAGTAAAAAATGCAGGATGAAACAAAAACAGGCTCAATAGTGTGGTGTCCAGGAGCCTGGGAGTGTCCTTTCTGGACGAGGTGTGGTAGGAGTCATGACATTATCCAGTCTAGGCTTAGGTCCCAAAGTAGGATGACTTCTGACAGGAGAGGTGCTCTGATGGGGCCTCAAGGGCATTCGGAAGAACAGTGTTGCCCTGTGGGTCTGCCTTTAGAACAACAAGTAGGTACAGTGGACTGAGCAAGTTGAGTAGCATACCTGGAGTTCCAGCGGCTAGGTATGGAATGAGGCGGTGCTAATATGGGTGTGGTGCCAGCTGATCGGGTCAGAACCAATGAAACTCATCCTTAAGACTTTGGTCTAGGATGTCCCTTGCGGGAATGCAAACCCCTCCCACCCCATTAGGTATCGAAGTATTGAAGTAGAATGCGTGGGTATATTTCCTATGTCTGTTGACCTGCAATTTGAACTGACAAACTGCCCTTTCAAAGCATTTGTGGGCACGCTCCCACAAATGTTCTGCCCTGTGGAACCAACCATCCATCACTGAAACCTCCATAGAAACCACCGGGAACACACCTCAAGCCAGAGAGACAGAACGATGGGCATAATGCATTGATAGACACCTGCTTTGTCATTTTTGGTACCTGGCCTATAGGTCATGATGGAGTTGAAAAAAATGATCTTGAAAAAAATAAGACCTGCCTTGTCTGATGGGTATTTTACCACTTTGTCTGCCAGATATACTCTAGGTTCCAGAGGCGGGTTAATACCATGAAAAGGTGATGTGCCTCCTCAGATGAATGACGCCACACATCTAATGTGGCGGTTTATGGTTGCCTATGTCATAATTACATTCTGCCACAGTGAGCTTTGTGAAAAGGCAAAGGGAAACTGTGGTTTCTCTGGGGTCCTGCGGTGCTCGGATAGAACTGCCCCAACCCCACCGCCAAGGCATCAACCTCTATGACAAAAAACTTAGCTGAGACATTTTAATAATGGAGTAAGTGATGAAAAGCTGCTCTAGTTGGGTGAACCCTGTTCTGGCATCCCCAAAAAGCATGCCAGTTCCTTAACTGTGGTTGGTTCAGGCCATTTCGTCATGGCTGCCACTTTATGTGAGATCATTTCTTGACCACTGGGCCCTATAAGATAAACACGAAATGAAATTCCAGTACAATGGAATTCACGTTTTTTACGCTTTTGCATATAAGTTGTGGACGAGCAGGTCAGTCATTACTGTTGCAACATGTTTAACCTGTTCCTCTAATGATGGAGAATATATTAAAATGTCATCAATGTAGCATATCACGAAATGCTCCATGTCCCACAGAACAATATTAACAAATTATGGTGGTGCTAAAGGCCAACGCAGCCTGAGCACCAGTCAACCAGGGAAGACCTGAAACGAAATCAATGGACAGCTGGGAGAGGACGAGGAACTGAACAGATAAACAAAGGGGCTGTGATCTGAGTGAGTGAAAATCACTGATGTGGCAGCTATCAATGGAGCTAATTGACACAGGGACTCCTAAAGGATGTAGGGGGACATGAAATGGGCTGAGTAAGCTTAGGGAAAATAATACTGCCAGCTGACCCAGAATTCAGGAGCCCTAAGGTGGAGACTACTGCTCCCACTGTTGTCAGTCCAGACTAATGGTGAGAGTAATGATGCCATCTGTCAGAAAGGCAGCATCCCGACATGCTAGCTTGGCCTGAAGCTCCTGGCAGAGACCAGCTTGGCGGAGAGATGGACAAGCTTGTTCCATCCACTCTCCACCGCAAGGATCTGGAACTGGATGGTGTAGTCAGCGACAGAGGAGGAGACCTGCCATAACCAGTGGAGATGGTTTCAGCATGCCTGCCCATCCTGAGGACTGTTGAAAATCACCCTGAAGTAGGACATGAGGCTCTCATAGGCAGTGGCACAGGTAATAGCTTTCCCCAAGAGCAGCAATGTTGGAATTGCTATTTTCTGGGTGTCTTATTAGCCAGCGTAGAGAGTGAAATACAACTGAAAGCCAATCAGGAAGCTCTGGCGAGCTGTAATGTTCTGGGCAAGGTCAGCATCACAGGATCCACAGTGAGGGCCGGTGTAGGTTGCACCACCAGAGGCACCATCCAAAGCCCTGCAGTGACCTTACAGAGGTGTGTGAAGCCATACTCCAGTGCCACTACACACTGGTTGAGTTGACAGATCTCTGAGCTCTCCTCTAGGTAGGGGGATACCAGCTGCACCTTGGTAGGTGGTCCATTCATCTGTCATGGTTGTGAGATGAATGGAGGCACTAGCACTCGACAGTCAAAACAAGCAAGGTTTAATGAGGAACAAGGTCACAAAATGAAATGTGAAGACAAGCAAACCGAGAAAGGCTGCTACGATGTTAGAGTCCAAAAACATACAAGATAGGAACGCAGCGGTGATGGAGACATCTGGGTGTGAACTTAAATACTAAGGAACACAAGTGTGGGAGATACAGAAATCAAGGGATTAAAAAAAAACCCCAAAACACTCAGTAGTCCAGTGACCTGGAGCAAGGGGATGATAAGGAAGTAAGGGTCATGATAAGGAAAAAGTATTAAAAGAAACAGAGAGCTGAAAAACAAGAAAAGAAAAATAAAAAAGCATATAAAATGGATTTTATTAGGCCTTTAAAATATTGCAATGAGAAATGAATAATAATTCATGAATAAATTAAAAGCAATAACATGTGTGACATAAAAATTCTCATGCGAGAATTTTTCAGCATGAAAGCATAATAATTAATAACAACGGTTTGACACTTAAATTTAAATATCATATGGTAGCAAGCATTTGAATTGTATTCAAACAATGCAAAGAAAAAAGGATCCATATGGTAGAAAAACAATTTTCACATGTTTTTCTTGAAATATAATTTGAGAAAATGTTCGTAAACATAAAAGTGTCAACATGCACTGTTCACCAGTCCATACAGTCCACAAATGGGAACTAAGATACAACAACAGCCCAGTTTCAATGATTTGTTTCTATATCGTCATAACCAACACAATTACATAGTCAGAGTCAAAATCAAAGTGAGCTTTATTGTCATCTCAACCATATACAGGATACAGAGAGGCGAAATGGCGAAGCTCAGGCTCCACAGTGTACATATAGTGCAACAGACATAATACGTTGTGCGACATACAGAAAAGTGCAAATGAAGAAATATAAATCAGTAAGGTTTGAACAAACCTGCCCTGAGTGTGTGGATAACTCTGTACAGTAGATATGAATATAAGTAAAATGTGTCATGATTGAAAAAAATATGCAATGTAATAGAGAATTGTGCGAGCAGCATACACAGAATAGACCGTGTAACCAGTATGAACAGCATAACAGTATAAACAATAATAAATAGCAGCTTAAGTATGCATTCCTAAAGGTTTATGTGTGACTTTTAGTCTATGTCTACTGGATAAAGTGGCTGTGCATGAGTATAAGTTCAGGACGATACATTTACCTACTTAGCTCCACCCTATTATGTGGAAGTTCACGTCATAACAAGTTATGATTGCTTTTGGTACATCTTCAGGAAAAACAATTTCAATACAATCAAGTTTTTGTTTGTATTTTATTTCATCCAAAGACGTGAATATTCGCACAAATGGTCAGACAGTGGCACTGGACGTCTTGCAGCTCTTGTGGTAGTAAATATTGCCCAAGAGGGTCCGAATTGCAGACAAGTAAGACAAGCCCCTAAGGAGGTTTTCTTCACACTGTCGTGAATTACACAGCCTGCGCGTAGTCTTAAATCACCCCTGCTGAAGTGTATTGTCCTGACCTGGTTTCAGACCCACTGTAATAATCTTCCTACACTAATTGATTTGCTCTTAAATCTGTGTTTCCTCTGCCTCTGCTCAGTCCCTGGTGTACATGCGTGCATGTATGCATGTGTTTGTGCATGAATATGTTTCCCTTTGTTTTGAAACTTCTTCTTTTTTTTTGTTTAAGGCCACTTATTTTAAGAGTGTGCCTTTCTACCAGGTACCAACAAAACCGCAAGATAAATGCAATCAAGCAACAAAGCAAATACAACTGTTAGGATTGTTTTTTTTTGAAAGAGGGTGATGTTCTCTTCCTTGCCTTCAGCCATTGGATACATCTGTGAAATTCCATTAGCAGCACCTAATTTAATTTAATGAAGTGTTTATTGAGTCAAACCAGGTACTTACTTGGTGGTGAGTACAAACTAATACAAGGGCTTTCAGGAGGAGAGGTCTGGAAATGGCTAAGCAAACAGTCTGACATGCATAAAAATCCTAAAATCTTTAAATCTATTTTTTTTTTCAGGTGGCTAATACTATACAGTGATGTGTGTGTGTGTGTGTGTGTGTGTACGCGTGTGTGTTTGTGTGTGTGTGTTTTAGCTTACCTGGGGACGCTGGAGTTTACCCTCCTGTTTGACCAGGAAAACAACTGCCTTCACTGCACTATCCATAAGGCAAAGGTAGGTAAGACAAATCATTCACAGATGACACGCACAGATACTCCGTTCACATTTCGCTTGTTTCACTTGTAGATTCACACTGCTAATAAAGACAGGAGTTTCCAATAAAGTGGCCACGTAGTGGAAGCAAAAGGTAGCGGCTTTTAGTAAAGTGGATAGTACAGCATCACTTTTCATTTATTCAAATTAGCTGAAATAATGACCTGGTAATAAGCTACTAAACTGAACCCTGTGTAAAAACTGTGTAAAAACTGTGTAAAAACGCCATTCCTGTGTAAAATGATGAAAAATAACCACAGCACAAAATAATAAATAAGAAAAACAAATTACCAAAGAAAAACAAAGACTTCTGGTAAGCTCTGCTCCAGCACTACAGTATTTATGTTATTTAAGTGTGGGTGTGTTTCTGCTGTTTATATATACAATCACATATATTGATGAGTGACAATCATATCAGTCAGTAAATCAATGTTTAACTAATGAGGTTGTATTTATATATTTATATATATATATATAACATCTGCATATCGGTCAAGCCTTACATACTTTTTTCATTTGCATGAAAAGCAAAATACAATCTATGCATTTATGGTTGGATGGCACTAGTCTAAGCAGGGGTCAGAGGTTGAATGCATATCTTGTGAATTCTGTGTGCTCACATGAGACAAAAGGACATGATAGACCTCCGTGCATCTGTGTATAACAGGATGTCTGTGTGTGTGTGTGTGTGTGTGTGTGTGTGTGTGTGTGTGTGTTTTGCCCTCAGGGACTAAAGGCCATGGACTCTAACGGACTTGCCGATCCTTATGTGAAGCTCCACCTCCTGCCTGGAGCGAGCAAGGTCAGTTCAACCTACACACAAACTCTCTCACACACACACACACACACACACACACATTCCACTGTCATCACATACCACCACTAGCTGTGGACTGTGCAGTGGCTGGACACATGCGGAACACATGCACTTACGAATCTCACTCACACACACACACACACACACACACACACACACCCACACACACAAACATACACACACACCAACTATGGAAACATTTCCCCAGTTGCTGTACAACATCACTAGAATGTCTTCAAAGAGGTGGAACACTCACACATGTACATGTAAGCATGTATCTCTCTCTTTCTCTCTCTCTCTCGCTCTCACACACACACACACACACACAGAATGTTTGCACACACACACACACACACACACACACACATTCACACACCCACACCACAGAGCAGGTGATGGTCAGGTTGTAAAAATGAAACACTTCAGGGCACACCAGGGAGCAGCAAATGAAACGCTGTGTGTGTTTCTCATTTATGAGGGTGATAACAATATGAATTTTAAGTATGAGTTTGTCCATTTAAAACATGAACTTTTGTGTATGTGTGTGAGAGTAATTTAAGCAATGTAAAAGCTTTCCTCCCTTATCTGTTATAACACATGTGTGTGTGTGTGTGTGTGTGTGTGTGTGTGGCTGAGCTGTTTAACACCTCATGGTGTGTGTAACCCTTGCCTGGGCTTATGAACGGGACATGTACACACCGCATGACGTTTTCCCCTCTGACACACGTGTACACACATACACACACACACACACACACACACATCTCTCTCTCTCCTCCACACACTGTTGACGTGAGTCGTATAACAAGCTGCTCTGTTTCCATGACAACCACCTGCTGCTGTCCCCCCTCATTCTTCTCTATCTGTCTTTCTCTCTTTCCTCTTTGTATCTGTCTCTCTCTCTCCTGCCCCCTTTCTCTCTTCTTCTCTTTCTGTTCTCTCCATTTCTCTCATTCTCTTCTCTCGGTTTCTCTCTCTCCCTCTCTCTCTTCTCTCTCCTCTCTTCCTCTTCTGTCTGTCTCTCTTTCTCTCCTCTCTCACTTTCTGTCCTGTCTCTCCAACACTGTTGTAACATTCCAAAGTCACAGAGGGTCACGTCACTGTGTCAGACAGAAAAAAAGTGGCACGAAAAGAAAGGGAAAGAAATAGGATAAAGGAGAGAGAGTGAGAGAGAGAAAGAGAGAGAGAGAGAGAGAAACAGAGAGAGAGAGAAAGAGGGAGGGAGAGAGCACCAGAGAGATGAGTTACAATCTTCTGTTTATTTTCTAAAAACTTTTTTGTCCAGACACAGGACAGTAAGATGCGCGTGTATGAGTGAGTGTAAACACTGCTGTACTCGTGTGTATTGGTGTATGTGTTAATACAGCTGCACTAGTGTGAATTGGTGTGTGTGTTAATACAGCTGCACTAGTGTGAATTGGTGTGTGTGTTAATACAGCTGCACTAGTGTGAATTGGTGTGTGTGTTAATACAGCTGCACTAGTGTGAATTGGTGTATGACTGTGAATGTTACTTTACCTATAGCAAACCTGACTTCAGCACAGCTTTGTCCTATTAAGTGAGGTTGCATTTTTCTTCTTGGACAGCCTTTTTCCCTTCTGATTTTTTCCATGATTTATTTATTGTACATTTTCCATGTATTTTTACTTCTGTGTGCTTTGGCCACACACATATACAGATGTCATGTTTTTCTGTCTCTGGAGTCATCATCACACAGCATGGAGAATGAGCTCTCTCATACACATATGCACACACGAGCACACACACACACACACACACACACACACACACACACACACAGTCAACCTGCTGGTTTGGGAATAGCTCTGGTCTGGTCCAGATGGAGGGGTGAGTAGAGGAGAAAAAGGAAAGAGAGAGAGCAAGCGAGAGCGAGAGAGCGATGGATGGTGGAGGGGTGTTATTAGGTTGTAAAAGCTTTACAGGATGTTGGTAGAAATCTCATTCATTATGACGAGAAAGTGAAGCATGACACCTTTAATAGCATCTGAGATGGCTCTTAGCAAAAGTTCATTTTTGCATCCATGGCCAAAAGACATGTTCTGTTGATTTTCTGAGAGAAAATAAGTACACATCTTCTACAGAGCACAAACTTTAGGTTTCTGCAATTTTTGCCATTTTCTGCAAGTTCAGTACACATATTGGTCAGGGGAAAAAAGCTTTCCCAAATTCAGTTAACCACAAAACACACAATTAAGAGTTATAGATGTGGTGCATATGAGGTAAATAACATCACCTGAGTAAGTACACTTGCTGTAGTTGAATGCTGCTTCTACACCTGTACCAGAATATAATGGCATGATTATGCAGGCCTCATTGTACTTTTTCATTTATGAATTTAAAATGCCAGCTTGGCTCACTGAAGAGCAAGAAGTCCTGGAAATGTTTGGTCATTTAGCCCACACAGTGTGAGTTGCAGGACATAAAGGGCAGATAAAAATTGCCCCCAAAAAATCAGCCGTCAACCAATTTGGCTGTGAAGAAAACAGAAACTAGACTGGCTATAAAATATTCAGGCCATCCCTGCTTAATAAACTTAATAGACATGTGATTTCTGAAACTGCATGAGACACATACCTATAAACATGGACTAAAGTATTTTAAAAAGCTAAATCTTCAAGCTCATAGTTCATAATTTTGCTTACCATTTTGTGCAGCAAGCCACTGTGTGCTGTTTTGAAGAGCGGCATGCTCCGAGGGAGTGAGAGATGGAGAGAGAAGGGCTCGGAAGAGAGGCAGAATGGTGGGGTTAATTATCCAGAGAGCTGAGACACCTTGATGAATTCTTAAACGGGGAAGTGCCTCTTGAACATGCTACATTAATTCCCTCACAGTCGTTCTCTCCTCTCGGAGGCAGATGGAGATCTTTCTGTTAGTTGGAAAAGACATTCGTTTCTGGAGGTGATTTCTAAATTTTGGAGCTTTGGTGGGCAGCAGAATAGCTCCATATGTGCAAAGGTTCCTCCAGTGTTTCCTTCCAAGGGTACTTAAAGGGAGTTTGTCCTTCCTTTGCTGCAATAATAGTGTCTAATCTTAGATGTTGTGAGGATTTGAATGCATTCAGCCACAAAAGCATTAGTGAGGTCAGGTACTCATACTGGATTATTAGTTCTGGATCACAAATTACATTCCAACTCAGCTCTGAATTATTAAATGAAAATTGGATTATATCAATGATACAAAACATAGTTCCACGGTTCCACTTCTGGGAGCTGTACACAGCTCTGGCCAACACTTGACTTTGAATATTGTGACCACTGATGTGCTGCTTCTCCTTCCTATTATAGTAGCAGTGCGTTTTATGGAGATATGTGTGTGTGTGTATGTGAAGTTAAATGTTGGAATCAGCAATGGGGACCTTAAAGTAACTGAGTTCACTAATCAGAAGAGCTGTCTAGATACCTTTGGTTACTCCTGCTTGCTGGTCTATTTAGTGCATGTTAAAAGATGTTATATAAGCGGGAGAATCAGGTGGAGACCCCTCACTGTTGAAAATAATATATTTTGTCCCCTCTATGTAATTGGTTTACATAGATCCTGCTTCATTTATGTGAAGTTTTAATTACAAAGTCTTGCATTTAATCTAAATTCAAGCATTTGGCAAACGCCCATATCCAGAGCAAACTACAGTTGAACCATGTTACAGATGTAGGTGAGTGTAGTGTTAGAAGTCTGGCAAAAGGACTTATGTAGGTGCAGCCTGTGTGAGCCTATCGCCCAGACAGGGGAATTGAACCACAGTCTGCTGCATGAAGGGCAGCAGTGCAGTGCTACCCACTATGCTACACCAACAATTTCTTTCTAGGCAGAAACAGGGAGAATTTGTCAACTGAAACACACAGCCAGCATTAGCATTTTAGTAAATGTTTTCATTGGACTCATTGGACCTAATTGGGATTACATTAATTTCACAAGCGGATGCCTGTAATACATTTTTTTTCACGTTCAAAACAGTCGGATGTTTTACATGTCTCCTTTGTCAAATAACTAGACAGAAATTAAGGTACTACTGGAGGATAGGTGTGTAATGTTCAAGAAGTATGGCTGCCTAGAACTTAAACTCTGGACGTTGGTGGGAAAAAAGTTGCTACCAAATGAACCACTGGGTAGTACCTGAAAGAGTAAGATCCAGTGGAGAGTGTTGAAACAAAAAATAAATCAAAAGAAAAGAAAGGAAAAGCCAAGTAAGAATTGCTAAAAAGAAGCATGGGAAAAGGAAGAACCAACTTACCTGAACTAATACAACACTAAAAGAAACAAAAACTAAACTAAACATGCAAACTAAAAAGAGATCATGGCTGAGACTGGTCAGGTGCCTCAGAAATCAGAACATGATTGGACAGCTTTGCATTCGACAATGAATCAGGAGGAGGCAGCACCGGATTGGGAGGCTCAGTAGCCAGTGCCGGACTGGATAGTAATGGAGGTTTTTTGAGAGCCAATGGTTATTCAGGTGGCAATGGTGATTCAGCTGATTCAAAGTGGGTTGGGAGCCAGTGTTAGATTGGGAGCCAGCACTGCATCGGGTGTCTTGGGAGTCCGATCAAAAGGATAAGGAGGTTGTTCAGGAGCCGGTGCTGATGCTGGATCAGGTGGCTCAAGAGAAGGCTCAGGAGCTGACAGTGGATTGAGAGGATCGGGAGGTGGTTCACGAGCCGACACTGGATAACGTGTCTGGGCAGCAGGTGGGAGAACAGGAGACGGCACAGTAGGCGGTGGGGGAAATGTACACCCACTGAGCGGCACACTCCAGGGTGCTGGACAGAACTGTGAATACATGTGCCCACTTATCAGCACTCTCTGGGGCTCTGTGGGTGCTGTTTGATCCCCAAAGTCTAATATGTGAGGACAAGGGGACGATTTTAGTCTATGGCAGAGGTGTAGGGTTTGCTGGTAATTTGGGCCGACTAGAGCACACAGGAACAACTGAATATGTAGTGTCCTTCTAAGCCAGAAGGGGGATTTGCTTTGTATCCGTTTGTATTTTATTTTGACCAGGCAGAGGCGCAAAATTTTATTTTGACATTGTGCCAAACTTCCTGGGAGCAACCCATTCGCTGGCTGCCCCGGAAATGATCACGTATGGTGCGGCCGCCAACCTTACCTCGGGGTCGACTTTGGGCTGGGAGTGGGACATCGGCCGACATAGCGGAGCTATGCGCTTTCTCCCACTTTAAAGGGAGTTTTTGCCGGCAGCTATGTAGACTTGGCACTGTGCACGGTGAGCAGAGTGAGCAGTTTGGGAATCAAGTCCATAGGAAGTGCAGCTCTTGGCCTGCATGGTGTCAGCTGACCCTTTGTTGTTTCCCTGACTCTAGCACTGGTACTGGCAAATTCAGTGAGGAAGATTGGGGAGTGGCACAGAGGCAGGTGGCGGCTGGGGAGAGGGGACGAAGCTCAGATGCACTCAGGCCCACAGAAAGGAAAGGTGGCTCACTGGCTGAGCGATATTGCCTTTGGGGGTCGAGCTGGGTGTGGAGGTCTGAGTATGCTATTTGTTCCCCTCATAGCAGGCTGATACAAACCAGATATGGACCAGAGGTCAGCTCGGTGGACATTACCATCTTCAAGCTCATAGTTCATAGTTTTGCTCACCATTTTGTGTAGCAAGCCACTATGTGCGGTTTTGAAGAGCGGCATGCTCCGAGGGAGTGAGAGATAGAGAGAGAAGGGCTCAGAAAACAAACCAGATATGGACCAGAGGTCAGCTCAGTGGGCTGTACCAGTTTGCAGCCAGCGTGATGGGAGGCGTGGTGTAGGCCTAAGCCTGATGGACTGTGGACGGTGTTGGGTGATCCTGTGATTTTGTTTTCTTATTTCGAGAAAGTGTGTACGTCTCATACTTTCAGTCTCCTCTAAGGAATGGGGACTGTAGTGCTGTGAACTGTAGTGCTGCACGTAGATTGCAGTGTCCTGTTCTGGTGTATAAAATCTGTGTGCCTGCTGTGATCTTTTTTATTTGTAGTGTGCCTTACCTGTAATGAATCAAAGAACCAGTGAACAATTTCATGAAAACCTGAAAAAATCTGCAGGGGTTCAGTATCTGAAGGTTTGGGATGCACTCTGTAAATCTGGCAGACGAATGATAAGGCAGTGATCTTGCTTGGGTGTGGAACATTAAGCCCAATCTGAGTGCATGCCAGCGGGGGAGTGGGGAGTGAGCGCATAGAAATGAGGAAACCAGATCAAATCAAAACAACCCAAGCCAAACACTGGGGGTATATGCTAGTGAAAAAAAACCATAACAGAGAGAAGGAACCAGGAAACAACACGAGGAAACCAAAGGATAAGAGCACAGAACAGGATGAGGAAAGGAACAAAGGAAATTCATCTTAAGACTTCCACAACACCCCCCCCCCAAAAAAAAAAAAAGCCCCAAAAAAACATAAAACTGGTCAGTGCTAAAATATTCAGATAAAATGTTAAGAAAAAATGGAAGAGGAAGAACTAGTAAACCCAAGAAGGGGGAGGGTAATGACCGGGAAACATATGTGAAAAAACTTAAAGACTGAGTAGAGAACTGAGGGAGAGCAGAGGTGTTAAACCCTAGTGGAGAAGCAGTCATGCCCACACACCTGTACTAGAGGTGAATCTTGTAATTCAAAGGGAAAGATCAAGAAAGAGAGAGAAAGAGAGAGAGAGAGAGAGAGAGAGAGAGAGAGAGAGAGCATGAGTGTGTCCCCAGGTGGCAGAAGGAGGCAACAGTGGCCCCAGACACAAAAGAGTTCCTAATGCGTTGTGTCTTCTACAGATTCACATGATCATAGAAAACCTAATAGTTGATGATCTTGTGAATATGAAGTAATGTTTCATACCTGCAGTTGAACGTTTCCAGTGCTTTTACAAAAAGCTTCATGTATGTCTTAGGATGTGTCCAGACCACAGAATCAGGTTTTGGACATTAAAACACAAAACAGCTTTGGGTCTTGGTAAATACACTGTCATGTCTCAGTTTTGATACAGTATGACATCAGACAATACGGCCTTGGACAAACTATCATTCAGTTAAGCTTTGGTAAAGTGCTTGTGACATTAGTAGGAGAGTAGCTAAATTAAAGATGACACTGTTTACTGAACTGCCCATTTATGATGCTTTTTTTAAATGAATGAAGATTAAGTTTCAGCCCACACACCACCACACTTGTTCCCACATCTGCTTCAGGGTAAAGGACAAGCGGTTTCCTTGCCACTACTTACTAACACTTACAACTGAAGCTAACATTGAGAATCACTAGACTGGTGGATTCCAGGTGAGGTAAGAATAATGTAATTTTACATTTACACAGTCAACAAAAAACATGTCCCTCACACTCATAAATCTGGACTTAAATTAAGGGCTGCTAGCCCCAAGATATGAAGTTAAAACTCCAGCAAAGTCGGTTAGTTCACACGAAGGACACAAAAGACAGGTATTTTGTTTGTTTGTTTTTAAGTTATTTGTGAAGTCTGTGTTAGCTTAGTTAGTTTATGGTGCAAACATGTGGGGTGAAGAAGTGAAGAGGTGGGTCTTTAGTTACTGTTTGAAAAGAGTGAGAGACTCAACAGTTTATAGCAGTCAGCGGATGTTCATTTCACCACTTCGATGCCAAAGCTAAGAACAGTCTTGATGCATGTCTTTGACATTTGAGGAGAGTCAAGTCAGACTGTGCTTAATGCTCTGAGAGGGCTGTGACCCATGGTCTGAACAGCACTTTGTGGGTAAGCGTTTTAAAACTAATGCTAGCCATCAGAGGAAGCCAGTGAAGTATTTGCAGTAGTGGAGTGGTGTGCAAACATTTTGGTGTATTGAAAACTAGACATGCTGCTTCATTCTGAATCAGCTGCATGGGCCTGGTGGTCTTCAGAGGAAGGCCAGCCAGGAGTGAATAGTGTCAGTGGTGAGGAACGGATCTGTGGTGAGGAACAAATCTGATGATATGAAGAAGGTACCTGCACATTTGGGATAAATTGTTCATGTTTGATGAAAATGAGAGTTCTTCAGCAAAGAGAACACCCGGATTTCATGCTTTTGATGTGGGGAAGATGACAGTATTTTCAAAAGTGATGAGCAGGTCAGGTCTTGGGGATGCATCCGCTGGGATGTACAGAAACCGTTTTGTTGGGATTTGGTTTCAGGTCATGCACAGTCATCCAGAAGGAAATGTCATTCAGGCATGCAGAGATCCAGACTGAGATTTGAGGGTCAATGGGGAAAAGAGGGTGAGCTGAGTGCCATCAGCATAACTGTGGTAGAAAAACTCTGTGAAGATATAGTATCACCCAGAGAGTGAGTGTATTAGGAAAAGTGATGGAGGTCAATCACTGAGCCCTGGGAAACACCGGTGTTGTCTTCATTGAGCAGACATAGATCCGTCCCACAACACTTGATAACTGTGACCTTCAAAGCAGGACACAGTCCACTACCATGCAGAAACATTGATTCAGAGTTTGGGGAGTAAAGTCAGGAAGATCTAATGGTTGACTAGATTAAAAGTTGCAGAAAGATTAGCCAGTTTGGCTGCACAAAACTCCTCAGTGATGTCTAAAAGTAAATTTCAGTAGAATGTGCTGCTTTGAATCCAGACTGGTTTGGGTTATGAAGTATGTTTTGTGGTAGAAATAGGTTGAGTCGGTTATATATAGAGGTAATGAAGTACATTTACTCGAGTACTGTACTTAAGTACAGTTTTTGAGTATCTGTACTTTACCTGAATAGTCTTTTTTTTTGGAAATGTATAACTTTCACATCACTACATTTGAAAGACAAAACCGTACTTTTCACTTCGCTGCATTTCTATCAAGGTTCTCGGTACTCGTTATCTTCAGTCCTGAAAGTGATTGTTATTGTCTCACTTTTCTAAAATGTGATTGGTTTTTCAGCAGATGACAGCCTATCAGAAATCACCAGTAGTGTTACGTCACGTCTGTGCGCTGTAACACTGCAACGCCAGCATTTCTTAAACACGGTCAATCTGTGGCGGGAGAATCAGAGATGGGGACTCGAGTCACACTTAAGTCGCACAAAGAAAGACTTGAGACTTGACTTGAACTCGAGCACAAAGAAAGACTTGAGACTTGACTTGGACTTGGTAAAAATGACTTGTGAACATCTCTGGGGAGAATGGACAGAGACAGAGACGGCGACCCTTCATGCCCACATCCATGGCCATACTTAGAGCCGATGTTTAAGTTCACGGAAAAGATAAAAAAATTCGTTTCGTTTTAAGTGTGTGCCATGTTTGCCTAAAACAAACTATATTACAGCATTCAAAAACTCGCCCTCTAACATTCTACCTTATGCCTTATGCTACATCTTCTACAAGCAAGTTAGATGCATTAGGTATTGTAAGTGTGGTGGTAATAAATCAACAATGCAGTGAAATATGTTCTTTTAATACTTAAGTATTTTTGGAAGCAAGTAGTTCAGTACTACAGTAAAATTTGACTGTATGACTTTCACTTGTATTGGAGTAACATTTGACGAGTGGTATCTGTACGTTCACTTACGTAGTGAAGTTAGGTTCTTTGTCCACCTCTGGTTAAATACAGCATGCTCTATAACTTGACAGAGGAAGTAGAGAAGAGATATTGGTCTGTATTTGTGTACTCAGTGATGCTGAGTATGGATTGGTGTGACTACAGCTGATTTAAAAGCAGTTGGAACATGGTCATAGAGCCATGTATCATATGTGGGAAATAGGGGAGCGATGGGATTTGATGGTGATGTGGTAGGGTTGCAGGATGTCAGGAGCTGAAGAACATCAACCACAGAAAGTGTGGCACAGCAGGTGTGTGGACGGTGGTCGGCAGGTTGAGAGTAAGAGGGAGGGATAATGACTGCAAGGAAGGATCATCTGATCTTGTCAATGTTTCCATCAAAGAAGGCGCATGAGGAGCAGGACAACTCAGAAGTGAAGAACATTTTTCAGGGCAAAGAGTGTTTCAGGGTTGAATGCAGATTATTATTATTATCTTAGCTTTGAAGGATGTGAGCTTACCTTACCTTATAGGATGCGCAAACTGTAGTCCATCAGTTGTACAATTTATCAGCAATTTATTGGTCATTTTCTGTCCACAGGATCACTGTTGACCAAAGGGCCTTTCTCAACCAACAGTGACCTTGGCAAGAGAGAGAGAAAGAGAGTGTGTGTGTGTGTGTGTGTGTGTGTGTGTGTGTCCAGTAAAGAGCTTGTTGGTCAGAAACTGAGGATGGAAGAGTAACAATTTTCAATTTGTGGGCTGCTGTCCCCCAGTGGTCATGGTGGTACTGTCGGGGGTAGTGGGATATATATTTTTTTAGTAGCAAAACTTTGTTGGAATATACCGACATTTAATCAGACATACATTTAAACATGCAATATATTATTGTAATAAAACATCATATTTAAGTCTGGTGAAATGCATGATTGGAATATATAACATAGCTAGTTATATGAATCATTTCAGTGCAAGTCTATGTTCCAAACTGATCAATCATTAATAAGTGGTTGGACACAAAAACTGTATGATAATTTTCTTGCTTAATGGTGTATGTGGTGTATGTGAGTCCCTGCATCAAGCCTGTTGGCCCCGGGATAGACTCTGGGTACTTGTAACCCTCGTAAGGATTAAGTGGTTACAGAAAAGGAATGAGTGAATGCATTTTCTTGGTCTTTATGTTATTGAATATAACTGTGAAGTGAAAGTACAAAGGCTACATTTACTGTGTTATGTCTGTTTGTGTGTCAAACAGTCAGGTTGTTTCATTCTTTTTGTAGGCCAAAGTAGATATTGTGGTCAGCTGTGTGGGCTACAGGTAGCAAAAGGGGATCCTGGGGCTGGGAACTGCTAGCTGTCCAAGAAGCTACAAGGGAGGCATTACTTCTAAACCAGCCAGGGAGGGTCTTTGCTAACAGGGCTGATGGTGATTGTGGATTTGTGGATTGTGGATTTTAAGTATGGGTAGTCTAGTTAGCATAATTATCCCTGCTGTTTTCTTTTTCCATCCCATCAGCTGTTCCGTTTGGGCAGGGAGTACTTTTGAAGGCCTGAAGCAGAATTATTTCCTCCTGTTAAGTTCTGTTTATGGCCTTGGCTAAAGGAATGCCATCTGTAACGCATATTTACAGCAGTTATTATGGATTCAGGAATCAATTTTAAACTCCAGTGTATTTTTATTTGGCTCTGTAAGCTAAGCAAATCTTTGAAACATGTTTGTTTCTCCTTGTTACTATGTACTTCAGTATAATTACAATTAATTTGTGCTTTTTGTTCTTTTTGTCCTTTAAAATGCTTTGTCTCTTACATTCAGTGATTTGACTTTTGTTGCAAATCAGTGATCAGTGATATTTGATCAAGGTTTCTTTTTTTGGATAGATTTTCCTGGCCGCTGTCACATCTGGCTTGTTCACTGGGGACTGTGACAGTGACTGATGTGGAAAGGACTATGCAAATTAATTTGATTTGACTTGATTTAAGAGAATCATTAGTGACATTTTTTCATTAGTCACACAAATTGTGGTGGGAAATGCAAGTTTTGCATTTTTTACAGAATGACTCCTCTGTCATACAAGTGAGAAATAATTCATATGAAATAGAAATGAGTTAAGGTGTAGTACCTGGAGGGTAATGGGGAACAAACACTACTAGATTAAAATAAACAACCAAAGGAACAAACAAAGGAAGCAGTGCCACATCATATACCATATTGAATCGAGCTAGACAAGAAGTTTAATAATAATAACAAACAGAGGAGCAGAGAAAAACAGAATGTGTGTGTGTGTGTGTGTGTGTGTGTGTGTGTGTGTGTGTGTGTGTGTGTGTGTGTGTGTGTGCGTGTGTGTGTAT
>JBBPCX010127842.1:0-19169 GCA_037974365.1 Hydrocynus forskahlii | reverse complement strand
GGTGAGATACAGTGAGGTAGAGAGGCAGGTGAGGTACAGTGAGGTAGAGATGCAGGTGAGATACAGTGAGGTAGAGATGCAGGTGAGATACAGTGAGGAAGAGGAGCAGGTAAAATACAGTGAGGAAGAGGAGCAGGTGAGATACAGTGAGGAAGAGGAGCAGGTGAGATACAGTGAGGTAGAGATACAGGTGAGATACAGTGAGGAAGAGGAGCAGGTGAGATACAGTGAGGAAGAGGAGCAGGTGAGATACAGTGAGGTAGAGTGGGAGGCGAGGTACAGTGAGATAGAGATTTCAGTTTGTGTTATAATGAACAGAAGTTGTTGTCATGTCCTGGTTCAGTCTTGTGTTCTGAGGTTTGAAGCTCCTCATGAGCCTCTTTGTTTTGGCTATAAAAATAAAAATTTTTTAGCCCTGTCCGTTCACACATTTGACTCATTTTCCAGGCGGATGTCGTGTATCATTGATGGGGAAAAAAAGAGTGTTTTTTACTACCACTACTTGCCATAATTAGTCTCCTTGTGTGCATGTCCATATTAAATACAAATCATCAAATGATGAATGCTTGCAATGGGTCTCATTTAGTTTATTGGTTTGAGTGGTAGAATATCTGGATCTTCTCTAGGATCCTAGCAGGAAAAGAAAGAAAATGAAGTCAATCAGAAAAGCTTGATTTTCTGCAGCCTGAATGTCATGGCATCTACAGGAATAACACATTACTTTACATTAACATATTTACAATAATAATCAGATTTCCTAGAAACAAGGTCTACAATTGTGTGACCATGTGCAGCAGAAACATTGGAGTTTGTAGAAAATATAACTGTTTGACATATATCTTTTTGTAGAAAACAGATACATGTTTTCTGTCATTAAGGGGAAACTTTTATCAGTGTCCCACAGTCAACTAATAATAATAAGAATAATAATAGTAATACATTTTATTTATTGGCACCTTTTATGGTACTGAATTACCTTATAATCCATAGTAAAATCAGATATGCTGTAACATGCAACAGTACATTGGATTAGTGTGCAACACAATCTGCATAGGTTGTTATTACATTGAAGCTAGTGGAACTCCATGAAACTTCATTTCTAATTGTAGTAGATGCTTTTGCTTGATGGTGCTGGCTGACTCAGTTTACATGTGATGTAAGAGAACATGTGATGTAAGAGAACAGTATGACCTGAGTTGGTTTGGGGCCAAAAAAAATGGATAATGGCAGATATGGGAGCACACCGTGTTCTTAGCCCATGGCTGCTCTGATTTCTGATGTTCTTTGGGGATAGAGGAGGTAGAGGTGAAAGAAAAAGAACAGAAAGAGCACGCATGGAAAGGCAGGTTGTGTGTGTGGTGGTGGTGGTGGAATGTGACTAAAGGATTGCAGGGCGAGAGACAGACAGACAGAGTGTGTGTGACCTCGAGATTAATCCTCCTTTTAAGAGGATCCTGTTGTGTTGTGTTTGAAGGAGATGAATAAAACATGGTGTCCTGGATTCAGCCTGAACTCCACTGCTCAGACATGCAGAGAGCACTGGACAGACTGGGGGAAAGCTCCCCACCTCCACTGGGAACGTGTGTGTCAGGGTATGCTTGTAAGAGTCTAGCCATTTCCATCACTGTGGCACGTCCTGTTGCAGAGCAGCTTAGGTTAGTAATGAAGTTTAATTCAAGCCTCAAGACTCTTTTACCCCCTCACAGAAATAAACATTCAGCCATAAATACACACACACACATACACAAACTCACACACACACGGAATGTGGTTTACATTTAAATGAAACATATTCTTATACTCACCCCTTAACTATGTCTCACTTAGTTGTTCTCCAGGAATTGAGGTCTCCTCAAGGCTTTGGACCTTTGTCCCCCTCTCTACCTGGGGTTTTCCCTACATTAGGCAAGAGAATGCTCTAGTTAACCTGCTGTTATGCTCAGTTATGCTCGTTTGAATTGGTTTCTCTCCTTAGCCTAAAGCGGAATAGCCATTGAGACCAGTTCAGGCTACTAGCCCTCAGGCTCATGTTAATGCCTTAAAAGCAAAGGTAATAATTTAAAAATAGCCAATGACTGTTTATAGGCTTCAGACAGGATCTTGCTGAGCCTCTGGTCTGGTATGGTCTGCATTTTCGTCATTTTGGTTATAATGTGCAGTTATTTGTAACCCAAATACCATGTTTTGTTGATGTTCAGTTCAATAAAGTTTTGGTAATTTTAGTGCACAGTTTCTGTTTATCATACAAGTCATGTTGGGGTGATGAGGGCTGAGGGAGTAAATATGTTAAAATGTCTTTTTACCAATAGTCCTGCAATGTACATGAAAAATATTTGACCAAGATTTTAATGGGGACGCACAGATGAGGGGCTTCTGAGCCAAATATTGCTGAAATTGCTGAAATATGAACATTCATAAAAGGTAGAAATTGGGACTAAATCTTCTGCTGGATCAAATGATGGCCCATTTTCTGGCCCTGATTCTCCCATCAGGGTGAGAATCCCTGCTTTAGCTGGTGCTGTTGTGTCCAGTGTAACATTTTCATATCTCACTGGCTACCCAGGCAAGTGGATCAGTTTTACTGAGCTGTTGTATTATTCTACTGTCTTGGGGAAAAGAAAGAAAAGAAAAAGAAACCTGTAAGAAAAAAAATCTCTTCATTTATTATTCACTTATACCTTTTAAGGATTTGTCCAAAAAAAACAAATAATTCGTCTTAGAACATTCTAAAGATTGAAATATTAATAAAAATGAAATTATTGATTTCATTCACATACTTGGACTCTCTCTCAGTATCCTGATAAAGATCCCTTCCAGATCTGCGAAACTCACATCAGATGAAGAGCACATTACATATTGCTGTATTTCTGCTTCATAATCATCCCGCAGATTATTAAACATAACATCCACAAACTTGACAGTAGACAGGACAATAAACTTTGGGTGCATTTATTGGGCTTATTCACTCATACCTCATTAATCATTACTAATTTCAAAAAGGGAACAAAGAATGTACCACATTCCCCTCAGGACAGTATGTGACTGGCACAGTTGGCAGCAGCGTTTACACACACACTCGCAAGTGCCAGAGCTGATTTGGAGTAAACGACCACCATCACCAGAGCAAAGCAGTATAGTCCCTAGTCTGCAATAATTCTGAGTGCTAAGCATGTCTGTAACAGCTCACTGTACCGAGAGAAGGCTGAATATTAAATATGTTACTGCGGATAGTAACAGAAGCTGCCAAGTGCCATAAAGCACCGGTGGATGTTGTTAGCATGGGTAGTGTACCTAAATTCAAGACCGAATGTTATATGCAGTATAGCTTGACTACATAATATCACTTGGTTGCTGGATGACAGTCTGACTGACCCGACACTCAAATTCACTAATGACAGAGAGTCTCATTTTGTGTCTTCTGTCATTTCTGAGCAGTGTTACAATAACACATAATAGCTGGCTGAGTAGCTTTCCTGTGAAATGCTACAGTATTGTTCAGAATTCGTGGATACCTGCAAATATATTTGAAAATTATTTAGATGAGCTGTGTTTTTTAATTAATATTGCTAAATATGCAAAATATAACTAAAAAGTAAAAATAACATCATAAAGTAAATAGTTAATTATGTACAGTATATCAATGTGTTCCTTGTGGAAGTCCAGTATTACTTGTAGTTTCCATCTGAAACCTGGTTTGACTCAGTCAGTCCTTCAATAAGCTGCTGATGGAGTTTCACAAATCTTAACAGCAGCTGGAGGATAAATCTGGAACCGAACCTGTGTACTCACAAAATATCAACTACTTTTTTACAAACAAAACAAATCTTGAATAATTTTACCACATTCTTATTTGTTTGCATTCGTTTTAATGTTAACTTTGATAGCAGGCACTGTCACACGTTCACAAAAATGACGTTAAACAGTTTGCATAGGTGCCTAAGACCTTTGCACAGTACTGTACACCAGTGATGTATTAAGAGCCAGTGTCTTTTCTGTTCTTCCTGAAAAGTTCACCTGCAAGGATTGTGTTGTTTGCCCTTTGTGTTCAAGCATGCACCACCTACTTTACCAGCACATGTTACAAATGTTGGTGGCTCTTGTCCATGGGTGCTGGAACCATTATCGAGGTTTCAAAATCGATCCTTTCAAAAACATTTCCTTGGACATTTTAATCTCCCGAGGTGAAACTTTTACTTTAAGTGAAAATACTGACAAGAGGAAACTTGCCAGGTAGCTTTAACATCACAGGTGAACTGACTTCTGTGATTGATAGAAACAGTTATTGGCCTGAAGAGACCTGGCATACTCTTTTTTTTTTAAATAGCCTGTTGCTGATGTGGAAGCCTTAATTGCTACTAAAAGCGTATATATAAACTATTTCAGCACTGTCTGCTAGTAAGTATTAGTGAATGCGCCTTTTGGAGAGAAAGGATTTGAGACATTTGGCCATTAAACTACATTAGCCATGAGAAACTGCTTGGTGCTTTTGTACACTTATCAAATAAAAGTTTTTGCACACCACAGGTTTTTACTGATTTATTTATTTCATAAACTGCAGATTATTATTTTTGTTAATCATTGAAATTATTTTGAGTGAACAGCTACAGAATTGTCAGATTTCCTCTTATAACTGTCCTTTAGCCGAAGAAAGAAGCTGTAACAGTGCATGTCAACATTGTTTGTATGGTGATGCAGAGTCCAATTTTAGATTGTCCTTTAACTTTAAATGTACTCGTTCACTGTTTCATCCCATTGGCTGTCACTTAATAGCTTGTTGAATATCTAACCGTTTGTCTGGTGATCCAAATTATAATTATATTATGTGGCATTCTTGTAGGCCAGTACCGATGCATAAAAATGACATTTTCTAGCTAATAAAGGTTTTCAAGTGGTGAACATACTGTAAATTTTTTTGTTTGCAAAGAAAATTAAGTGTACTTTTAGTAAATATTAAGTGAGTAACATGCAGATGTCAGTGTGTGCAGAAAGCCATAACATATAAAACTCTTTGACAGCTTTGACCTGTCAAGGCTTGAGCTCCATAAAAGCTCTGAAGGTGTGCTGAGGTTACTGACAGCAAGTCGCCCTGTGAATTGCAAGGTGGAACCTCTGTAGATTGTGCTGGTTTGTCCAGCACGTCTGTAGCAGTTTGTACTGCAGTAGGTTCTCTGTGGTATCAGACCAGACAGGTCAGCTTTAGCTTCCTGCATGCATCTGTGAGCCTTGGGCACCTTTGACCCTGTCACTGGTTGTCCTTCCCTGAACCACTATTGAACTGAACCACTGTGTACTAAGAACACCCCGCAAGACCTGGCATTTTGTAGATGTTCTGAATCTTTCATTTAGCCATCACAGTTTGGTTTTTGCTTCTCAGAGTCTTACGTTTGTTTTCCTAATTCCAATGACAGCATTCCTCCTATTCCAAACTCGATTCATGTTTTCAAGTGTCAGGATGCTTTATTTGTCACATACATAGTTATACAAGTACAGCATGTATGGAAAGCATTTCAGTGATTATTAAGCATGTGAGCCTCTGAGTCAGCCCATGAAACGGTTCAATAAAATTATCAGATCATTTAAAGAAAAATGTGAATAACTAAAGGTAATAAAATATACAAAAAAAACTATATTCCAAATAAACAAACATTACAATTAGAAACAAGATCTGTATAACGTGCAGAAATGCAATAGTATATGCTGTGAATTGTACTAGTTTACTGGTTGAAATTTAAGCGAGGTAGACAGTTCACATTGTGTCATCATGGGCAGTTAAAAAATAATAGTCGAAAATCTCAGTTGTCTTCCTTTGCATTTTTACCCCTCTAAGACACAGGTGAAGAGCTGCTAAAGAAGATAGGTGGGAGACCAAAAAGCCTCTACTATACCTCTGCTAGGTGTGTGTAGGTGTGTGTGTGTGTATGTATGAGAGAGCAAGAAATGGGCCTGATCTGTACCAGCAGTGAGGATGGCAAAACATGTGATTGCACCACACCTTCAGGCTTTCTCTCTGTCTCTTTCTCTCTGTTTTCTCTCTTACCTCTGTTTCCCTTTTTGCTCTCCTTGTCTCTCTTTCTCTCCCCTTTCCCATTTTTCTCTTTAACTCCCTGTTCTATTTTTCCTTTTTTCTTTCTCTCTCCCCTGCTCCCTTGTTTCTATTTTGCTACTTATTCTGTCGTTCTCTCTCTCTTTCCCTCTCTCTCACTCTCTCTCTCTCCCCTCCCCTTTCTTCTCTTTCTCTCTCTTGCGTTTTCTCCCTTCCTCTCTCTGATTCACCCTTTTTCTCGCATACACAGAGGAAAAAGAAAGAAAACGTGTGAGAGAAAGAAGGGCTGTCTATAAATAGGTCTTGTATAATCTACGCTGGCGGTTGGGTCATATACTGCTGTGAGGTATATACTGTTAGTTTAGCTGATCTGGATCTTTGTTTATAAGTGAGAACCTGAAAAAAGTTTTAATGGGTCACATGATCTCGGGACGCCCGCACATGTGGTCTTTGTTCCCTTTGGCGTTGGTCATGTGACCTCTGAATCTAACACAGGACCTCTATATACACAGATGTGTGTGTCTAATGATAATTTTGAAGTGGCAATGTGGAGTAATTAGATCTCATAAACAAAAATAGGTTCGAACAGTGGTCCCTTTATAGGCTTTCATTTATTTTTGATGAACAGGATGCTGTATAACTGGGCTAAATAAGTAGCCTAAATGGAACAAATTAGCTGGGAGGAAATTGCACGGCATGAACAACAGGGGTGCGCTTACACCCCCATGTTTACACACACACACACACACATACACACACACTGTACATGAGTTTGTCGCTGTCGAAGAGTTAAAGCTAGTTTCACTGTGGCATTGTTCCAGGTCATGCGATGACCACACAGGTCATATGATTGCCAGGTTCTGAACTGCTGTGAAAGAAGGTTTTTGTCTTTTTTTTGCATCTCTCTCTTTCTGTCTTCATCTCTGTATCCATGCATCTCATTCTTCTTTCTCTCTCGTTCTATTTTAAGAGAGAACCCTGCTCTCACATTCTGAACTTTCTTTGAGGCAGCAAAGAAGCAGCAGAAACTAACATCACGTCAACTCGCATCATGCAAACAAACCGTGCCTAAATCATTACACACTTGTTGGTGTTAAGCAATCTCAAATCTCTTGCTCATGTGGTTCCTGCCATTTAGTTATGTTGTCACTGTCTAAGCGAAACTTTGTGTCCAAAAGAAGTAACTTTCCAGGAAAAAAGTTACAAGATTTTATTTTGAATCATTTTGGAGCATTTCTACTGTCTGTCATGATGCGAATGATGTCAAATCATGGACAAAAATTAAAAAACAATAAAAAATAGAAATAAAAAAATAGTTTTGACAGGGATAGTATATAAAATGAAATATGAGACAAGTAGGTGATAATTTATGCATATATAATATAATATATATATAATATATAATATAATGCTGAGCTTGTTAGCTTTACTGACCTCATAGCTCTAGTGCAAAACTTCAGACACCAAACAACTACTTTTGGGTTAAGTGAGAGACGTGTGGAAATTTAATTTTAAGCAAATCACTTGAATTACAGCAGAGTAGTTTTGCATCTAGCACTTGAATATCATGTAAATGTCATCTTATTCAGAAGTACCTTCACTTATTTGTGTCTTCCATGTTTAGTAATCATATGTTGTATAGAATCAGCATTATCAAACATTTAAAAAAACAAACTTAACAGTGTTTGGAACTATGAAAATGTCATAGTTGGTGTTTTTTTTTAAATAGTGTCATATGCAAGTCGAAATAACTGAATATATTTTTCATTGTAAAAAGTAAAAAAAAAACAAAAAGCAGCCCACTTACGTGTGTGTGGGTGTGGTGGTTAGTTGTGTCCAAATATTTGCTTGAATTATAAAAATGATCTTTTCATCATATTAGCTAGTTTGTGCTGAAAAAAGGACACAAGACACTTGTGTACAAGTTTTCAAATACTGGAAAACAAGAAGTAATGCAAAGATGGGGATATTTAGAAATACATGCAACACAAAGTAATGTGGACCAAGCTTCTTTCTGAATTCACTTTAAACCCCAGGTTGTATTACACTGCAGTTTAGTGTTCTTCCTTTCAGTCTGATATCAAAATGGACATTCTACCTTCCTACTTCATATTCCCAGTAAAAGTGAAGGAATAGTGTATCAAAAAATGTAGTTTTCAAAACACTAGAACTTAATAATCACCTAAATGTTTTCATAAATACGCCCCTAAAACCTCTTATAACTTGCTCCATCTGCAACCAGCACTTCATTAAGGTGGCACAGGCTTGTGGATGTATTTTAGGACTCAGCAGGGCGTCCTGTCAGCTATAAAAATACACAAAATGTCACTGTGTAGTCAAACGCTGCAGGCAAGCTTTTAGATAACAAGGTCTGTTTTCACAAACCGCTTTGGGAGTTTAATGCTGAGCTAGAATCAGTTTTTGTGAAGATGAGCATCATAAATATAGATGAATCTGGTCCAAGATCATTACTTACCAGCCCTGGTGTTGTCTGTAATGGCTAGTGTTTTTTAGTAAAGCCTAAGGTTCTCTGAACAACCATAAACGTTCAAATAACTTTTTTATGCTTAAATGTTTTCATACATGGTTAAATGGTTCTTCTCTGCTGTGGTAATTCTGCTGTAAATAATCTTTTTAAAATGGTTCTTAAAATGCTACATTATTTTAGGCTGTAGTAATATGAATTTGGCCAAAAACAGTACATTAAAATGCACCAGAAGCATAACTGTTTTTTAAGAAAAAAGAAAAACATGACTAAAAACAGTATAATAAAAAGAAAAAAAGAAGTAATCCTTGAATTATGTGCAGATCTTTAAAATACTCAAGTACTATATAGCATACAAAAGTACTAATGAATTTTGTCACGAAGTATAGTAACAAAGAACTTTTGCTTAACTATTTTGTGCTTTGCTGTGGCTCATCACTGGAATTTCAAAGTCTTGTTTCTATAATTACATAATCTGCAGTTGTCCTTCATCTGAAGATGTCTTTACTGTGAGGTCCATGCTAAAGAAGAGCTTAATAAAGTGTGGAGAGATCAAGCTACTGGAGAGAAAAAAAACATCAGAGAAGACAGGAGAAGAGCCAGAGTTCTGTTAGGTTTTCTTTCAGAAGCCACTTACTTAACTAAACAGCTATAGTGCAGGCTAGAAGAGGCTATGTTTTTGTTTAGACTGACAAAAGCTATTTGTTCTGCAATGCACTGCAAACCGGTAGAACGCTTAGATCTCTCTGTCTACAGACTCGAGAGCAAGAGAGAGAGAGAAAGTGTGAGGGCCTTTGGGGATTAGCAAACACACACACACATACGCACACAGTCTAATATGATTCCTTCACCTCATAGCTCAATATCTCAGACACTTAAGTGTACACACACGGGTGAATGACTGTGATATTTGACATAGCCAGATGGGGAAACTTGGGATAAAGCAAATACACACACACCTACATGTGCAAAGGCTGTTTACACCTTGCACTGACAGGTATTTCATGTCCAGATCAGTTCTGGATATACTTGGCTGGATTCCATTCACACTTTTCACTAAAATGCACCCTCTCCCATTTGGCTAGATTTTCCACTTGTAAAAAAGCACATACGTGCATAAATAAATATACCAAAACAAAAAGGCCTCTGCATAAGTTGGGGCACTGTCACAGCATTTGGACCCTCATTTGCTGAAATCACAGCTTTCAAATGTTTCTTGTAGCAGCAACCAGTATTTCTCCTTGTAATGTAGTGCTATTTTTCACCCTTTGAGAAAATCCTATTGCATGCACAGCATGTTTAATATCTAATCACAGATGTTTAAACATATTTAAGTGTGGGGAAAGCCATAATTCTCTTTATGTTTTTCAAGATTCAAGATTGATTTTCGTCTGTTTAGAATCATTGTCCTGTTGTAATATACAGCCTGTTATCATCTTCAGTTTCTTCACTGACTGGGATTTTTTAATATTATTTAAATCCTGTTTTCTCATCTTTCATGTGCCTCTGGCTGCCACACAACACCAAAGCATGCTAGCTGCACCCACATGCTGTTGACAAGATTTCCACTTTCATTGAAATGCTTCTTGTTCACCAAATGTACTGTGATGTTAGCATGTAAGCACCTCCCTCGTGTTTTATTGTGCTAAAAACTAATCAGTGAATAAGTAAGATGCATTTTTTTGCTGACCAATTTAGTAATCTTTGATTCTACCCACTTGCTTGAACTCCCCCTATCAAGCAATAGCACCAAAACTGGAGGCTTCTTGCACATCATGTGAAGCTCCATTACATCTTTTCGAACTGCTGCCTATGCAACGTAATTGGACAGCGTAACACACCTGCAGGAGAATACCAACCGCCAGTTCTGTTATGCTGCTGAATAGACGCTCGTACTGGCTAGCATCGTGCTGAGTGTTGGGGGGAGAAGGGGGCCATTCTTCTCACCCAGAGAGAGCAAAACAAATCACTGCTCTCCTGGACTTCCAGCTATAAAATGGTGTTCCATTAGGTTAGCCCATATTATTTTGGCAAATATCGCACATTTTTTGGATTTGTATATTTGTATATTGTAGTGTTTTTGTGACATCAGTCATGCAGATGAGATATCGAACATTCACATATACTCATACACTCTTCTCCCCTGGTCTGGGCGCATGTCCCACTGGGAATAAGAACAGTGTGTACCAGCATGTATTAGGCCAAGACACTGTGTGTTCTGCCCTGTGGCGGACACACACACACACACACATCTTCCCCTAGTGGGTGTTCCAGGTGTCAGGAGCTCTGTGTGAGTCTCTCAGATGATGTGACTAAATACAGATGTGTTCCAGCCTGGTGGAGAAGTCACAGCTTTGACTTGAAACAGTATAAATGGGTTTGATGTGTTTCCTAATTTTTGTGTACATTCTTTCTATCTCTTTGAACAGGAGTCTCCCCAGGACAGCGCCATCACTCGAGACATTAATCGCACATTTCCAGCACATGACTACTTCAAGGACACAGGAGGGGATGGTCAGGACTCACTGTACAAAATCTGTAAGGTGAGGTTAAAACACATGCAAAAATTGTGTAAAATGGCTCTTTATTTTCTATTACCGAAAATGTTGTTAATAAAGCCAAATTTAAGGCACAAAAAGAATAAGATAGTTATAAAGTATCCCAAAATAATTTTAGATGTTTAGGGTATATCACAAAAAATGTGATTAGCAGCAATACTGCCCGTCCACTTATGCAGCATTTTGTTTGCAGATATTCAGATGTCTGTGTAACCTTAATTTTACAATAGCTTTAGCAGAAATCCCTACATAGTACTTCTATATGTTGTGAAATAATGATCTCAACACCATTATAGTGCATTGTGTGTCCGCTCTAGATTTGACATGTATGTATGGTCTAGGATACAAACGCAAACACCCTAAAACCAGCTCCTGGAGATCTATTAGATTTGGGCTGGAGCTGAAGAAAGGTAGACCTCCTGGACCAGGGTTGATGATCAGTGCCCTTAAAGATCCCTGAAGTGAAACTTCACAAGCTTAGGAAAAAGTTTCATCCTCATGGGGTAGCTAATGCCCCTCAGCACAAAATTGTTATTTACCATCTCAAATTGAAAATGAATGACAACTAGAGACACTAATTTGGAAAGCTTTACTTTACGTCTATGCCGAGGCCCATAAATACAAATGGTGCATTCACATATAATGTGCATCTGCAAGCATTGCTTTTCCTTTGGTGTAACAAACACTCTTTTCTCTTTGAAATTATTCATATTTGCCAGCATGTCTCAGACCAGGTCACTGGGTTTAGGCCATAAAGGATAGAGGCGGTGGGGATATTGATTGTTTGATCTGTGTCTTTAGGCATCTCTTAATAATTTACTAGCCCTCTTCCCTGGGTGTTTACTCCCATCATTCAGAGCCTTATGGATTTTCCTGTATTTACCTCATAATAAGTCAGCCAGCGCACCGTACACTCAACACCTTAGGGACCCTGAACCGGCTCAATTAAAAGTTCAGCAGGTTTAGTATGGCTCCATTTTGTTATTGCCCCAGTCTGGAGTCATTTCAGACGAACAAATTAACACAGTTTTTAGGAGAAAAGTAGGCCAGAGGTGTGTTTTAATAGAGATGTCATACTTATATGGGCCAGAAATAAAGACTATACTTTCAGCCAGGTGCAGGAAAAAAGACTGCAGGCAGTGTGCTTGTGAGTAGTTTGTCAAATATTTCATTAGAAGAGCTGTTGCTCTTCTGGTAAAAGTTCTCTACTGTAGAGGAGAGGGCAATATGGCCAAAAAAACAGTATTACGAAACTTGAAGAAAACTTCATGGTACGCAGTATAATATATTAATAAGTATATAAGTAATGAGTGTGAGTTGGGGAAGACAAGACGTAATCATGAGACCCACAGATGTTTAATACAAAAAACAAGAAGTACAAACATAAACAACGGGTCCAGCACAAAACCAACACATGATGAACATAAACAACAACATAGACAGGAAAACGGGGAAAAGACACAAGGAATATACAAAACCACCTAGAGACAGGGAGAAAACACAAGGAGAACTTTATAATATAACAGTATTTTATTATTTATGTAGTGACTTTCTTAAACCCAAGATCCCTTTACAGGTAGGTCAAACACAAAAACAAGAAAACATTAACCAAACAGGCACAGCACTAACATAAAAGATACATTTTAGTTATGTTTAGAAAGAAGAGAGAGATGATGAAGGTTCTTACAGGAGTTCCATAGTTTGGTAGCCACCATGCTAAATGCTGTGCTTCCCTTAGGAGATCATCTACGTTTTAGAAATTTGAGCCAGCCAGTTCCAGAAGAATGCAGTAAGCTAGCAAGAGTATATGTGTGGTGTAATTCAGTGAGATGGGAGGGACAGAACCATGCAGAGCTTTAAAAGTAATGAGGAGTAGCTTGTACCGAATATGATACAGTATGAAATGGGTAGCCAGTGAGGTTTATGGAGAACAGGGGAGATGTATTCAGACCTTTTAGTGTAAGTGAGAACTTGAGTCAGAGAGTTTTGTATATACTGAAGCCTGGCTAAGGCTTTTGTTGGGATACTGAGAAACAGCACTGCAGTAGTCAATATGTCATTAATTTAATTTTTCCGAACACCAGAACAGACAAAAAAGAACCAGTGGTGCCAAATATTAAAAATGCTATAAAACTGAGCACAAATGGTTTCTATTCAGTTTCATACAGTGTGCTGTGCTAAACAAATATGGAAAAGTTGTAAAAACACTTGGTGGACCATTTAATTAGGTTAATTATCTGTTCAAATTTCCCTTTGGTGAACAATGAAGGTTACCTGATCTTACACTACTTTCATACTAGTTTTGCAAAGGCTTTTCTGTCTTATTATTGCTATTAATGTGTTTCTCCCTCTTCCCAAGGCATACTCTGTGTATGATGAAGAGATTGGCTACTGTCAGGGTCAGTCCTTCCTGGCTGCTGTGCTGCTGCTACATGTGAGTCTAATCTACCAGTTCAATCTGGTAGACAAAAACTAGGTGAAGGAATTCTTTCTGGATTTTCTCATTCAGTGAGCAAAACTAGTAGAGATGCCCTGCAGCTGCAGTTTATATTTAAATTGCTGAACATTAAAAATATGAGAATCAAATAAGCTTTTTCTTTAAAATAATTGTGTGTTTTCTTGTTTAGATGCCAGAGGAGCAAGCGTTTAGTGTTCTGGTGAAGATCATGTTTGACTATGGTCTCAGGGAACTCTTCAAACAGAACTTTGAAGACCTGCACTGCAAGTTCTTTCAGCTGGAGAGACTCATGCAGGTGTGTGATTATACTGCTTGTTGTGAAATTTCCAAACAGATAAATCAGAGTTTCAGTTATAAAATGCGATTGGTAGAGCCACATTCATTATAACATGTACAGCTGGTGGCCTAGTGGCTAGGGCGTTACCCCTGCAATCAGAAGGTCATGAGCTGGAGGTTCCAGGACTGCTAGTGGCACCTCTGAGGCACCTTTTAGCAAGGTACCGTCCCCACATACTGCTTCCATATACTGCTTCACTTGGTGAATGGGTTAAACGCAGAGGACGAATTTCATGCTGTTCACACTGTCTGCAATGGTGTGTTCATGTATGACAGAATGGTCACTTCACTTCATTACATGCCTGAAGTATGACCAAAAACCTGCCATATCTCAGTGCTCAGTGCAGTCTTCTGCCATATCTCAGTGCACAGAACCTTATACTACCTGGAGGAAATTGTTTATGTAACAACTGCATAGACACAAGAACAGCCATATATGTGTTTTTAGTGTGTGTTCTATCCCTGTGCTCAAGCCTGAATGAAGCCTGAACACTATTAAAAGTCGGCTTCTGTTTACTGCTGTGGTGCTGGATGGTCAAGCAGTGAAGTTTTAGATTTAAGGGTGTTATTTATAATGCCGTTACATAGGTTAGCGAGTGAACTGTGTGGACTTGCTGAAAGGTTATTGGCAATAAAGTTGACCAGTTTGATTAGTTTGGATGACTTGCATAGTAAAGCTAATGTTTATGTCAGTGATATTACTGTCCAAACACTGAACATTGCCATGTTAGTTAGTTTACATAGAAATGCTGTAAGACTTTAGCAGTTCTCCCATAAAACTGTACAACATTCAAGGTATGTTGATTTTCCCAGTCACATAATTAGCAACATGGTCATATCATGCAGTCAAATGAGGCAAATGAATAAATGCCTATAGATTGTTTTGTTGCTCGGCAACCACAGCCTAGTCTTATTAAACTACAGTGCTTGATAGAGGGACTGTTTTAATGTGATTATTGCTAATAAACAGTTTATTGAACATTTTATCATTTTAATTTCAGTTGCCATTTTGTAAAAGCAATAAAAGCACATGGGTTATTGCTTTAGTGTACTGAAAAATCTGGTACCCATTATGTATTTTCACTGATTATTTTGACCCAGATCACGCTGTTATAAAATATTTGTATTTTTAAGCTTTGTGTGAGTGAATAGTGACCTCCAGCACGCTCTCCTCTTTCTTTGCAGGAATACATTCCAGACCTGTACTCTCACTTCTTAAGCATAGGCTTAGAAGCACACATGTACGCCTCCCAGTGGTTCCTCACGCTCTTTACAGCCAAGTTCCCTCTCTACATGGTCTTTCACATCATCGACCTGCTGCTGTGTGAGGTGCGGCATTTCTGTTCAAGTCTTTTTATTTTTCTCAAATAATCTGACATCATGTCTCTGCCTAAATCCGCTGTCTTTCTTCTCACACAGGGTATCAGTGTCATATTCAATGTGGCTCTGGCGTTACTGAAGGTAAGAACAAAGCCACACACAGTCACAGGGCATCGGTACAACACAGAGGACAGTTCTGGATCTTCTGCAACTCTGTTTGTGTTGTATTCCCCTCATCTCTGTTCTTCACAGACCTCTAAAGATGACCTGCTGCAGGCGGATTTCGAGGGGGCCCTGAAGTTCTTCCGTGTGCCCGTGCCGAAGCGGTACCGCTCTGAGGAGAATGCTAAGAAGCTCATGGAGCTAGCGTGCAGCATGAAGGTATGAACCTCTGATCAAGCTGAAAAAGTCATATTGATGACCTTAATTACACCTGGCATGCAGGGAGGTGGTGCACTAAGGGGGCTGCAGCACTCCAAGATTTCATTGTTTCACATGTATACCTTACTGAGTAGAAATAAGAACCTTTGTTAAATAAAATGTTAAGTAGCTCAAGGCAACATCAGTGAAAAATAGTTTTAATAATTGCATTATAAAACACATTTAATTACTTTGATTTATGCTTAATGTAGATTTAATGACCGCATTAGAGGTGTAACACAACTACTCTTTCTTTTTTGATACCAGTATTAGATCCTGGTGTCGACCAGTGTTGATATAGATCTTTTTGTACTTCAAAATGCACTACTAACATGACACTGGCCCAGTATTGATATCTGGTAGCAGAGTGGTGCCGTCGCTAAACAGTATTTGGTTTAATAGCTATTAAATAGATTTAACAGAATTATGACTGCACAGACTAAGACAGCACTTACATAACAGTCTTTGTCTTCTTTCTACAGTTTCTACTGCAGCTGCTGACTGTCATTTTAAACATTGCTTGATATCAATTGTGGTAAAACTTGAAACAAATGAAAATAAAATACATATTGTTTTGTAAGGCATCACAGATCATGTATGTCGTGCATCAGTTAATCACATTGCTAAGCTCAGCTCTGAATGGAGTCTAGGGGAGATGCATTATGGTCTGATCGCTCAAGTCACCTTCAGAGGTGGTCAGGGACACGTATGACAAAAAACATTTGTACTTGTGCCAACAGTCTGACAACAAAGGACTATCTAATTGCATCGTAACACCAAAGACAAAAGCTTCTTTCTTCTCCTCTCCTGTTTATTAGCAGTCCATGCCATTTGTTTTTAACTGTGTACACCAAGCAGTAAATTTTTTTTCTGACAGCAAACACAGTGAAAGATACAGTGATGTAGCAAATATGCACAAGATATTTCCTCCAGTCACAAAATCCGATTACATCATTTGAGTCATTGGAAATGCAAAATATGGACTACTGCATGTCTCGCTGTAATAAGACCACAAGAGACAGATACAGAGTGTGATCAGTGAGTTTTGTGAGAGACTCTGCAGCAGAGTTACTGCCCTTTTTAAAATGTTAAAATGAGAATGACACCAAAACTACCATCTAACTGTTTTGGGTGGGTGCTTCAAAATCTATAATCATTTTTGGTCAGAGACTATGTTTAATGTAATGTCCATCAAATTAATGTAATGTCCATCAAATTATTAAGATTATTTAGGTTATTTTGAAAGTGATAGTGCCTTGAAATCTCATACCTCGCCCTCATAAAGATAAAGCTGTACGCACTGAATAGGAACAAACATGCTACCCCCTCTGCTGTATTTTTTTTTTTTTTTTAGATAACAAAGCTGTCAGCTTTCTGATTTACTGATGTTTTCTCTTTAGTTACTCTCGAAAAGCAGCTTCCTCACTGAAACAACAGACACCCCAGCTGGAAAAATGGCATAAAAAATACAAACTTGTCATGCAGCACACTCAGAAGCTCTACAGCTCTTTACAACCTTCATAATTTACAGAGGACAGATTTTTGGGTTTCATTATCTTTGACTTGCATCTTCAGATGTAGTGTGAAGATACTGTGGTACACTTTGAATTTTTGCATGTAAAAAAAATTATATTTGCCAAAAATGAGCAAAATTCTGTGATTACCTGCTATAGAATAGTGCCTTCCAGTGGCCAGCAGAGGGCAGTATGATTTTATGGAAGAGGCGATGGTTTTTTATGAGCTCGCTGTTATAAACATCTCTGATTAACATGCTGAGCTTTGGGATGTTTTGTGCTGAGAAAATGTGACACCTCTCTCTTTCAGATGAGAACGTGCTTGCACCATCAATAGATGAAGATCACTATACATTTATACATTACTGTGCAGAATTAAGAACCTGTGTTAAATAAAGTGTTAAGTAGTTCCAAGAAAATATATGATCAGTAAAAAAGTAGTTTTTAATAACAGCATTATAAAGTAGATTTAATTATTTTAATGTATACTGAATGTAGATACTTTATACTTCAATGTCAGCGTTATCACTTTGGTATCACTTTGACTATTTTGGTACCGGTATTGACTGATGATGATACAGATCAAGTGTTTGGGGTTTTTTCTACTACACTTTAAAAAGAGCCATTTTTATTTAAAGCACTTTAGATGAGCATCTAAAAGCAGGCTTTCATTCTCAGATTACTTCCCCGCAGGAGTTAATTACAAAGCTACTGATATGACTTTGGCCCAGTATTGATACCTGGTAGCAGATTGATGGCATCACTGAACAGCATTTTGTTGAATAGTGATTAAATTGGTTTGTGAATGCATAGGACTCCCTGCACATAGCAGTTTTTGTCGTCTTCCTGCAGTCTGAACCAGCCTTCTTCAAGAAAACTATGCCAAAAATGCAAATTCTGCTATCTATGCTAAGAAAAATGCTAATGCTGTTAGCTAGTTCTCAGTGATATTTATAAAGTTCAATATCCCAACATTTCTCTACATCCTAATCTGTCATAATATTCCATCAGTTTTTCATTCGGAGTGTCATACAGAGGGTTTTCAGCTCTGTGAGAAACATAACAACTCAGGATTGGTTAAAGTGATGGTAAATGGAACCACACATCATGTAATGCCTCGACAAGCTTCCTCACTGAATGCTATTACTTGAAATGATTATGAATACACTGATGCCTGAGACATTGCTTTAAAATAGTTGTAAGAAAATTTGGTTTTAAAATATATTTTTAAAAATCATGGTAGAGAGGTACATGCAAGGTGTTGTATGTAGATCTCGTGATATCTGGTTCCTATCACCACCACCGTAAAAACAAAAACAATCCAGAAACTCTGTAAGTTTCTCTGCAAGACATTAAACCACTCTGAATAACTTAATTGGTGGAATTAAGGATCTTAGTTTCTGTTATCAGTACTGCTGAAACTAATAAATGCTACTGTTGGGTTAAGTTGACCCTGGTGTAGCCGATACATCATTCAGCCCTGCCCCTCTGGTAAGCTAGATCTTAGATTAAGCAGTTGTCAATAACTTTAATTGTTAATTTTGTTTAAAGAGCTGGAAGTCATTGTGGAAAGGAGAAAAGTAAGGAAGGAGAGGAGGCCCTGGTGTTGTCACCTGCACCCTAATTCTGTCAGGGTGCCAGCGGGTGGCCGGGAGCAGGTGGCTGCAGAATAGAGCTCCTAACATCACAGCTATGCTGCAGTAATGTTGGAGTAATGCCAACATAAAGATGGATGGTAACGGGCATTGAAGCCTGCTGAACAACATGTTAATAAACGTACAGCAAGATAGATGTGTCCTTAATGTATAAGTGTGGTACAATGTGCGTGTGCGTGTCTGTGTGTGTTTACAGTAGCCTGACTCCTGTCAGTTTGTGACAGATTGAGTCTCCGCTGGGCACCTCTCCCACCCTTTCCCCAGCACAAAACCCCCATTCTCTCACTCTCCCACAAACGCACGCACTCTCTCTCTCTCTCTCTCTCTCTCTCTCTCTCTCTCACACACACACACACACACACACACACACACACACACAC
>JBBPCX010127794.1:0-19176 GCA_037974365.1 Hydrocynus forskahlii | reverse complement strand
GTTCGTTTCAGAGGGGTCTGAGTTCGTTTGGCGTGTTCACATATATGCAAAAAATGCTGACTAATCGATCTGAGTTCACTTTAAGGGCTGAAACAGACCAAGTGTGAAAACACCCTTAATCAAATTGCTAGTATTAAACGATGTACTTTCCTTTCCGCCCCTCGACACTGTAGCAGTACAGTCTTACAGTCTGCCTTACTCCTGTTGTCGTCTTTTATCTCCAAATCACTGACATTGTTTACTCCTCCTATTGAAAAAAATCGCATGAGTATTAACAGTATGGGTATCGGTGCAACCCTACTAAATATAGAGTAAATATATGTGCAAATTGACATTGTGTAAATGAAGAATGCTCATGTGCTTTGTACAAACGAAAAGGTGCGGAAGCCATTAAGGTGTGTGGAGGGTTTACATTACATTATATTCATTTGGCAAAGCGGATTACAATATGAGGAAACATTCAAGTTTCAGGACAGTGTGAGAAACATGAAGGTAAGGTATGGGAAGTGCTGTTGAGTGAATGTGAGGCATGTCCTGGTTGAGGAGCCGTATGACCTGAGGATAAAAGCTCATCTTGAATCTCTCATTGCTGACCATGAGGCTGCAGACCATTTGCGCAGCTTTATCAGGCGGAACGGATAGTTGCTGGGCTGGGAGGAATCCTTGAAGATCTAGATAGCTCTTGCCTTACACAGTCTCCTGTAGATGTTCTGCGGGGAGGTCAGAGCAAATGTGGTGCAGGATTCTGCTGCTCTGGTCACTTGCTGCAGGGCTTTGTGGTCTTGAACAGAGCGGTTCCCAAACCATGAAGTGATGCTGATGGTCAAGATGCTCTCAACAGCAGCTGTATAGAAAGTATCTTGGATCGCAGAAGAGATGCTCAAATGGTAAAAAAAAAAAAGCTACCTGACCTTAGTAACCTGTGTGTTTGTCTTGTGACCAGGTGCTTGGAGAGCTGAACATCAAAGTACTGAAAGCCACTCACCATCTCTACCGGGTCACAGAGCTGATACACCTTTAGGTAAAGTATTGTGTCGAATGGTTTGACCCTAATCTGCACCTGTTTGCCTTTTATAGATTCTCAGCTCTTTTGAGGGACAAGCCTTTGCGCAGCTCCTGGCAAAAGAAGATGAAGGCCAAGAGGGAGAAGGAGTTGGTGAAGAATTACCATCAACAGCTTAAAGATCAGAGGGCCAGAGAAAAACAGGTTTGTGTGTGCATATTATGCATGTGATACTATGTGATACTAAGTCCTAGGCCAGTTGCTTGGTTTGGGGATAAAAAAATCTGAAATGCAAAAGGCTTTCTCCCATATTTTGATTAAAGAACTTTTGTCAGACATCCACCTTAAAAAACATTGGCTTCATCGTAGAGTTGGCCCAAACTCTGTAGCTGAAACATTCTCTGCTATCCCCAGAAAAGATTTTTAGCATGTCAGTAGAAATTTTTGTCCTTTCATTTAAGGCACTTTGGTTGGTCAAGAAGGTCTGTGTTCCAGGTTATTCCAGATTTTTTCAATTCAGTTGAGGCTATGGTGCTGTGCCCAACATTTTCACTGCTCTAGAGTCCAGTAGCATTGTGCTTTACATTACTCCAGCTGACATCGCACAGTTAGGCTTGTGTGAAATGCTCAGCCATGAACTCCCATTCTTTGGAGTCAGAATCAGAACATTTTATTGATCCTGGAGGAAGTTGCTTATGCTATGACTGCACAAACACATAGACACAAGAACATAGACAAGAACAATGTAAAATATAATAAAAATGAAATAAAACACTCCATAAAACAGTGTCTCCATGCTATGAGTTTGTGTTGTTGAGCTGTTGTTGCTGCTAGATTCTTCAATTTTGCAACAGTAAGTACTTACAGATGACTGAGGCAAATTTAAGAGGGCATTTTTCACAAACTGACTTTTGGCAAAGGTGGCATCTTTGTTTAATCACAGCCTTAATCTGTGGAAACTGCGTGATGTTGGACTTGATACAGCTGTAAGCAGTGGGTTACACTGAAGCATCTGAACCCAGTAGTTAGGAAGGATGTCCACATACTTTTTTAACCATATCATGAACTTAGTCCTAGAATAATGATAATTTTAACAATGCATTAATAGTGCAGTGAGGCCAAGATTAGGCTCAACCAGTGTCTTGGAAATCCACTGAAGTAGTAACTGCACACCAGAACCACATAGTTAGCAATAGTTTCAAGTTTAATTGAACTACAAAATATATTTAATTACTTATTGGATACTGTGCGTAAATTTTGTACAGGTTAAAGATATGGTTCACTTCTTTCAACAATTACTTTTTTGATGTTGGTACACTTGCATGTACTGAATAAACTACACATTAGGTGGAGCCAAAGACTTAAGCTGGAGAGCCTCTGTGTTTTTAGATGTAAAGGTAAAGTGGCATTTGGCTGACATCCGTATCCGGAGTGACATACAATCAGTAGTTACAGGGACAGTCCCTCTGGAGCAACTGAGGATTAAGTGTCCTGCTGAAGGACACAATGGTAGAAAGTGGAATTTTGAACCTGCAAGTAGCCTAGTGGGTAAAACTGGCACGTGTTTTACCCACTAGGCTAAAACCACCCTGTAGTTTATCTGGTTAGGGCTGGAGTGCACAGTTTGATGAGTTTCCTGATCACTAAGCAGTTAACAGCAGACTAAGCGGTTTAGTAGGTGTTTTACAGCAAATTACTTACATATCTTAGACTCCTGCCCTCAGCTCCCCACCATGGGTAAGACTTCTGTGTAACCAAGTCTGATCTTGTAGGGCTGAAGTCCAAAACGGTTTGGTGTTTTCTCTACTGCAGCACCATTAATAAACTTAGTAATTCACAGATTGGGGGAATCAGTGATTGAGCAAGAAAGACCTTCAGATGTTACTAGACAATTGAATTCTGGTGCTGCTTGCAAGCTTAAAGTAGTACAGTATTCCATAGTGAAAACACCACATGAAAAAGAAAATTTTAAAAATTGCTGCTAGTGAGTCACATTGAGTTAAATGCCTTCAAATCCACAACAACATGGGCAGCCATCAGTGTAGTCATTTAATGGCATGGAATATGAGGCCTTGTAAAGGGTTCACTTGTGGTGTTGCTGTAAGTATGGGCCCCATGTTGGTGTCAAAGTTTCTATGGCCTCCTCAATCACAATCGCTGGATCTAAACATCTTAGAACTTGTGGAAATTTACAGAACACGCCTTACGAAGATTTCCACTTCATTCCTTCACAAACTTGATGTTGAGATTACAGTCTCAAGGAGGATGCTTGTGATTTACATGAACTGAAAGCGTTGGGGGCGGTACTTATTTACCTGGAGCCCTTGACATTTATCAGAAAACTTGTCATGAGATAGTATTCCTGTCCATTTCTTGTTAGGTTTGTGGAATTGACACAAAATAAGGAATAAACAAACATCCTTCAAACAAAGAAGAGCTGTCAAGAATGAGGAACAGTAGCTGACACGTCACTGACAGTGATACAGAGCTCCTTATTGTGACCATTTATTGTCTGGCATTTCAGTTACTTTGACCCATTTCAGTATATTTTGACCTGGTGAGGGGAAAACGGATATGACATTTCAGAAGTGAGTGTTTAGAACATGTTAAAATATAAAGAACCCAGATGGTATACCTGTCAATGAGGAGTCACTAGTTTACATTTTTTGCAGGAGAAGAGGAAGAGAAGGGAGGAGAATCTGAGGAGGCGTGAAGAAAACGAAAGAAAAGCAGAGATCGTCCAAGTGGTAAGAGAGAATAAAACTGCGCTCTCATTTTTGTATACTGTTTAGCATTTGGTTATGCCAAAAACACATTACTGCATACTCTTCTGAAATCAAAGGAGTAGTTTACATGAGGACAGATTTAATCCTGATGTAACTCTGGGGAATAAGTATGTTCTTCAGAAGCGTTATTGAAATATTTAAAGCAATCAAGCACTGAAGGTTAAAGCAGATGCATGTCGAGCTAGAGTAAAATCCATTTGGTTGTAATCCTCCCCAAAAAACTATACCCTTGCTTAAATTTCTTTAGTTCTCCCCATAAAATTAATTTTGACTTTTAAAGGCACCCCAGATGTAGTTGCCCAGACAAGACATATTTGGGACCCAAATTGGTTTAGCACTAGAGATACAATATGCTTTGGTTTAGCACTAGAGATACAATACTTGCATTGCTAATGAACACTAAAAGTCAACCAGCGTCTCTCTCAAACTGCATTCAGCTCTTAAAGTGGCACAGACTAGTTGTGAAAACAGACACTGTAGTCTAAAGGCTGTCCGCAGTGTTTGGTTAGACAGTGAGGTTTTTCTTTTTTTTTTTTTTAAGGCTTTTTAGCGCTCAGCCATTGTAGTGTCTTAAGCCACTTTCACTTCTCTGCACCACTTCAACTTGGAGCAGAATGCAGAGGTTTTGGGAACGTATTTATGTTGTCTTCTAGTGCTCATTAGCAGTGTTGGTTCCACCTCACTAAAATTTGGACACTGAGCATGTCCTATCGGAGATCCTACATCTGAGGTAAGAGGAAAATCCTGCAAAAGTGATTTTTTTTTTCTTCAAATGAAGAAAGGTAATAAAATGGTTTGAAAATGGTTTCATATGAAAGGTAATAAAATGGTTTGTTTTTTCCCTGAAAATTGCGATGGATGATGGAGTGTTATGCCTTTTGATGGTCTTCACTTGCTGTTAAACTACTATGTGATCTATTATTCAGAAACATTTAATGCTAGTTGTTATCATCGAATGTAATGTCTCTCTCTCTCTCAACTTCACCTCAGATTCGCAACACAGCAAAGTTGAAGAGGATGAAGAAGAAACAGCTGAGGAATATCAAAAAGAGGGACACACTGTCAGTGCTACAGAAGACACATCCCGCTGTCAAAAAATCAGGCAAAGGAGAGTAGGCTGTAAATACAGCACAGAATAGCGTTGAAGCTTTAGAATACCCACTCTGAAACCTACACTGAAACCTACAAGAATTTCACTGTTGGCCCTATAGGCTGAAAGTTACTCTTCCTTATTGAACAATAAACTGAAAGCATGTCTCTAGAGATATCTGGTCTTAAGTATATTAGAGGAATTTTCCAAAGTAAATTTCTAAAAGTCCAATAAATTTCAAGGATCTGTTCTAGCTCATTGGGTTTATGTACGTGATGGCATTCTGTTTTCATGTTGGCAGGTAAACATCACTTCCCTATAGCCTCTTTTGTAAACAAGCAACACAAATGTGTCTCTGACTTATCAGAAACTTAGGTGCTTTTCAGAAAGGAGAGGGGTGTGGTTACATTTTGTGGCCTGACACTTTGTCCTAGTTGTACTGTAGTTATCATTCATGTAATGTAATTATTAGTCTCTTGCATACTTTCTGATCACAGGGCCACTGTTGACCAGTTTAAACCTGTGGTTCTAAACCAACCACAGATGAAGGAGTAGAAGGTAGCCAAAACAAAACAGATGGGATACATTCTCTATATACCAACAAGGTAGACTTACAAGGTTCCTAATAAAGTAGCCACTGAGTGTTTAATGTAATGGAAACATCTCTCCTTTCCTACTGTGTTTGCTGGGGGTGGGCAGGTATGTTAGTGCTAAACTGAAAATGTTCTAATGTAAATACTTAAACTTAAAATACTTAAACCATGATGATAGCAATGCCACAGACATTTTAATAAGATGGTCTTACCGAGTTTACCGCTGGTCATTTTATGCCCTCTTTACACTTGCATCTTTGTAAAGTGGACCCAAGGTGAGCTAAAAGTGCACTTCTGGGCAAGATGGACAGTAAACCAGGCATCCAGCTTTGTTATGAAGTGGGGTTCATATGGATTACCATAGACTGTGCGCATTTCTGTAAAACCAGAAGTGCTTTCAATGGTTCTAGTTCCTATTTATACATTTCTGCAGGTATCACTCTGCTGTGACATGATCATGATCAAAGAATGAAAAGGTACAGAAGAATTCCCAGAAGCCAAGAATTCCCTAATCTTTGAGTAGAACAAATCATCTTTTAACTCAAGTAGTCTGTTAAATAAAGCAACTAAAATTAAACATGGCCTTTTGGACCAAACAAGCATCATCACTTGGATTAACTAAGGTCAAGTCACAAAGGGAAACATAAGAAGCAGAGGTCATTGACATTATTATTGTTTTGTTCCATGCTGTAGAGCTCAGAGGACAGTGATGACCTCTGTCCTTATCACACTTTTCTTTAAACTTGACCTTTCCCATCTTAGAAAAATAGGTTAAAGGCTTATATGTCTGCTTCCAACATTCAGCTGTTAGGTCAATGCACTGTAATAAATCACCAGAACCAGATGTTTTCGCCACTGAATTCTATGAAAACTTTTCTTCCAACTTCAGCCAGTGTTTAGTGGATCCCTAGACTTCACTAAGGCATCTCCCCAAGAGATGAGAGATACAACTCCTGGCTAAGTGTCTTACCAGATATCACTTCAGAAGATTTAGAGTCTGCTCCACAATACACTGGTAAAGTAGGAGAAAAAAAAACATGTTTAACTAAATTTGGACTATTTCTATTACTGAAAATTGTCTTGAAAGTCACCCTTGAGGCAACGAAAGGTGGCCTTCTGTGCCATTGTCATTTGCTGATCATTGTAGTCCATTACAACTGCCTTGATGGTCAGTGTGTATGAAATGTGGAATGTTCCCTTAGCAAACAAGAAAGTAAAAGCAATTTTTTACACTCGCATCTCATTTACTACACAGTTCTTTGTGGGACAGTATTTAATAAAGTGCTTAATCTTTAAGATTAAGGCATCAAGAACACAACACATTTATATGTAGCACCGTAAGGCTTTTTATTTCTCGTAATAAATTACATGGAGTTCCCCTTCAGTCTTTTCTGTAAACAAATCTGACTCATGGTAATTTCCTGTTCTGCAGAGACTGTGGTGTAGTGCAGTCTATGGTGGGCCAGAGTGTCGAACTATAACTCTACCGAGGAAGCAAACAAAAAAGAACACAATACCCTGAACAGGACACGCATCACCAAAAACAGAGAAAACTACACTATAAGCAGAAAACAAAACATTAGTTACAGAGAGCACTACACCAATATTGGAGAACACTTTCACTTTCTGCTGTGGGAACCCCCCCCCTAATCTCACCACATTTGTCAACATGATTTTACTTTCATTATCTGAATGTTTTTATTTGATTTATTTTTGTAAAACTTTAGAACATTTCAGTTCTTAGTTAACAGTGTAAATGTTCTAATGCATGAAGACATCAACATTAATAGTCACATTCACTTCAAGTCACTGGCCACTTTTTCGTTACTATGTATAATTATTGCAGAATTAATCTTATTGCTTGTAAGTTACCAACCACCCTCAACTAAATTCACCATTGGTCAATTTCTGACCACAAGAACTGTTGACCAGATATTTTTTGAGTAGTTGACAGTCCTCTGTTCAGCAGTGACTGGGTAGTGGCATGGTGGTGTGTGTGTGGTGTAATGATGTGGCAGGGCTGGCATTTCTCAGAAAATACTACAAGAAAAATAAATTAATAATGAAAATGAAAATAGAAAGTAGGTCTACAGAGGTGTTTCCTTAAGAGATTGTGGGAGGGGCTTTGGTCTGAAGGGTGGGTGTTGGTAAAATGATATTAAGGGGTTTTCCAGAAAGTCTCAATAAATGGAGGAACAACAAGCATATCAGCAGAGACAGATGGGTTTGTAGTTGAGAGATCGACGGTCAAGGCATAAGAACCATGTCTACAGCTGTACATCCAGGAAAGGTATGCTCTGTAGATGGCAATACAATTTTTACACTTTGTCATTCAGATTAGTGTGGGTTAGTGTGAGTTTACTGCTAATGAAATGCAACATGCATGTAAACTGAGGCTTGTGGATTCTGTTTGCATTATGCTTGTAGACACTGGAATAGTTAGAATATATCTTTAACATAGGAATGTCTTCATATATGGTCTAGGTACAGTATGTCATTGTTACAAAACTATCATATCTAAAAAGAATGGCTACTTTAATGCTTGTTTTTTCAGTTCTTGTTATTCTCAAGTCAATTTGGCCAATTTCCATTACTAATCATACTGTTTACGATGAAATGTTTACACAAAAGGCAGGTGGTATTTTCAATAAATGGGAAAATAAATGGGGAAAATGAGAAATAAATGGGAAAAATACAATGTATATATCTTTATATACATATATATTTTAAAAGACATACGTGGCGAGTAAAGTTGGACAAAATTGGACAAATATTTTTTTTCCAACAATAACAATAAAAACTTTCATGTAGGTTCACTTGTTATTTTGTATGGTAAATGAAGTGGTTATATCCGTGCTGTAGCACCCGGTTCCTCTCCCATCACTGTCAAGAGTTGGTACATTTCTCTGGTATAGAGCATTTGTTATTAGAACACAAAAAATATTATTCATCAAAATACTACATTACCTATTAAACCACTACATTTGTCATTACTACACTGTTAGCAGCAGCACACTTCACAAAATGCATTGGCTAAATTGAGCTGTAGTTTTGGAAAACTGCTGGAATGCCATTTTTCTTGTGTCCAAGGTTAGTCCTTTAAAGGCCCTTTTCCAACTTTCCCTCCTCCAGTGCGATATCAAGAAATGGGTCAGTGAGCAAGCGAAAGGGGACCCCCAGCACACACCTTATGAGCCATTTCTCAACACCATTCACAGTGTTCTGCAGGTTTGCCATCCTTCAGGACCTGATGATGAGTTCATTCCAGTAACGGTGTATGACGGCACCAATAATACTAGGATTCCTCTACACATGAAGAAAAGTGACACCATCGGGAAACTGAAGGCTACTTACGTGAAGAAGAAGCCTCATATGACTGGAAGCCTGAACCTGGCCTACAATGGGAAACCCGTTGTCACAGAGAAGAGCCTGGGTGAACTGGGAGTGGAGGCTCACGCCATGTTCATTACCTATCAGAAATGTGTCGGCGGATAAGAAACTGGACGTTTTCCAAGTTGTTCCCTTCTTGCATGAGACTGTCTTTCGTTTCTTGAAATTATGTAAAAGAAATGAATATATAATTTGAATCACTCCACAGTATGTAACCCTTTGAGATAATTTGTTGAAAGAGAGGTATTAGACTGATTAACCACTTTAAAAGTGAACATCATTGATCTCAGCTTCGATCTGTCATCTCATTTGCTGTCTTGAGAATACAAGTTTAGTCAACTATAAGTCTTTTGTCAGACATTTTGAAAATGCTACTTTCACACAATAACAGTTCTAAAATTGCATGGCTTGTTCTCACTCACTGTATTTGCATTATATATTTTCTAAATTAAAAATAAACAAAAACTCATGCATTTTAACACTGTCTCCATGTGAATCTTTAAACAGAAATTAAAACCTCATTTATTGTTTTGCCACATTATTTCATGGGGGATTCCACCTGGTACTTTTCCTGCTTTGGTGTTTAGTGCTGAAGTGCAATCAAGCACCAAAGAGAAATGCTTATGTTTCCTTTAAACATGGTCCTGACCTGAACGAATGTCTAGCCTACCTGCCTGTTTATCTACCTGTCTGTCAGTTCTCTCTCTCTTATGCATAACCAACAAAAGGGACCACAAATGCAATAAATGGATTGGCTGATTGCTAGACCCATCCGATTTCTGACCAGAGAACCTTAATACCTTAAAACCTGCATTATCTTGGGTGGAATTACCCTGTCAGTGTCACAGTGTCAGGGTAAACTGTGCAACAGATTAGCACCAGTTAATAACTGTACACCTGCACAGTGGATCTATAAGGTCAGTTTTTCTAATAAAGTAGCTAGGGACTGGAATGAAATGTTGGGCTTCTTGCTTCGTGCACCTGTGGCATTTGGCTAGCAAGAACGAATCAGATTACCTTCTGGTAATTTCCCGCACCACAGCTCTTTCTCTTTCTGTTTGTATGCACATAACTAGGGCACAACAAACACACCAGTCAGATCTTTTCAGGCTTGTGGACAGACCTAAGGCCAAAGAGGACACATCATGGCAACTCAAAGCCTTCAAAGACAAAAAGTATGAAGATTTTATTACTCTAAAAATGTATGAAATCTGGAGCCCATATCCACACATTCCAGGAGGTCCCACAGTTCAGCAATGTGAAAATATTTTCATCACAGGATCACAGGATTTTTATATTCTGAATGTCCCCAATATTCGCACAAAGAGTGGGAAAATTGTGTTCCGATATTGTCCTCCTTCTGATTGGAATAATTTGCAAGGCACTTTAAAACTACTTTTAAAACACTTTTCTATCTGGGTTGTGATGATGCCACTTGGCCAGGACTCCCTTGTAAAGGAGATCTGCAAATTAAAATTTACATTAAAATTGAAAATATATGATTGGATTATAATAAAAATGCTTGAAGAGTCAGTTTTAGTTGTTGGAATGACAATGATCTCTCTCTAACCCCCACCCCCCACCCCCTCTCTTTTCTCTCTCTTTCTCTCCACAGTTTACTACTTCAGAATGTAAACACAAGCAATGTGTCAAAGAAGACCATGTCTATCCCATTCACTATCCTCCTCTAAGTAACACCTGCCACATCTCTCTTGGAGTGAACTCTGATTCTAATCCCTCCAACATGGTCCCACTGATGGTTGTTGATGGTTCTACCGGCATCAAGGTATCTATGACCTAGTTTTAAAAAAGTGTATGAACATACACTTAGAAATGTCTCTTTTTCAACTATATCTGTATCTACTTCATCTATTTCTATTTATGTGATTAAGTCTACTATTTTGCAAGGAATGATCAAGGTCAGTTATATTGTCTATAGTACACTGTATATATAATTGTGGTTGTTTCCTGACTAATTTACCATATTATACTGTATAGCAGGCTTGCCCAAAGTATATTTAATCTGACATTTAATTTGGCCCCTCTGGAATAAACCCCCACTGTTCAAGCAATATATTTGTACCATACATAACTTATTTAATTTGTAGTTTTCCTTTAAGTTGTATTTTTAAAGTATTTTACAAACAGAGAATTGTGTGATGCTATAAAATGTAAGTGTTTACTCTGATTTTAAATGTACCTTGTTGCTTTATTCAAAAATGTGTGTTTTTGGCCTTTGCACCAATAAACATTAAGCTTTGGCCCACTAAAACAAAATGTTTGGGCATCCCTGATATATTGGATTATTTACTGAGTGACACATCAGTAGTCAAATATGGAGACTGTGCTGAATATGGAGAGCTGTAATACTTGACGCTACTGTTATAAATACAAGATGTATTAAAGATGTTAAAATTCAAAGGGATAGTGGTGAAAAATCAAATTTGCAGTTTTCCACTCATTGCTAACAGCCAAAACTAGCATTGCTAGCAAGCACAAGAAGTCAATGATTAAGTGAATATTTTCAATAACTACATCTCCAACACTCTCAACCAGCTCAAACTGCATCCAGCTATTCAGTAAGGTGGTGTAGACTTGTAGATGTGGTTTCCTCAGGAGCAGTAGTTAGAATCCATTTTTGTGGATATAACTAATATTAATATGGAGGAATCTTACACAAGACCAGATTGCTTTGATAGCTGGATGTGGTTTGAGAGGTTTGGGAGTAGTTTTAGTGCTGCTTTTGTAGCACTTTAGCTCTGCTGCTAAACTGAAAGGCAGAATTTGGACACATTCGACTATATCTGGGCTAATTGGAAAATCAGGTACTTTTTTATTGAACAATTTCTTGAATGAAGGTCTGGCTGATATACAGAAGATGCTGCAGCTTATTGTGGAAAGTGGAAATATTTCATTATTTTGACCTCTGTTCTTTGAAATCATTAAACATTTATTCCACTGTCCATGCCACACCCAAGGTTCCTCTGATCCTGAACCAGACAGATACAGTCAAGAAGCTGAAGGAGGTGTTTCAAGAGATCGTGAGGCCCAACCGTGGAGAAGACCTACTCTTTGCTTACAATGGGAAGCCAGTTGAAGCTCGGCAGACAATGGCAGAACTGGGTGTGAAGGCTCAAGGCGTCTTCATCACCTACCACAGATGCATTGGAGGGTAGACAGACAGAGAGTAACTTTCTTTTCTCTAATGCTGAATTTAACTTGACTGTTGAAAAGTACAGATAGTTTGGGGGTGTTGGGATGTCTGTTTTTTTTCTTCTATGCTGTCTTTTTCTAAATATAATAGAAAATGTGGCATGACCAATTCAAAGTAAAATAATTAACTTTCTTCTTAGGTTATGTAGAACTGTAATGATTAATTCACTGAAAAAATTGACTTGATTAAAATGTACTTTCTTAGTGAACTGACTTTTGACTTTTTGAAATTTGAATGATAAACAGGGAATCCACAGTTCGTGACACAGCAGTTTTCAGCAGGCTAAGAATGTGCGTGATGATAGTAACACATTTCATGTGTATGGCATAAAAGGAAATAAATTGCATGTATATCCAATTACTCTGTTGAAATAATCACTAAATCACATGATTACTATTCTAACCATTAGTGATAGCCCTAAAATTATGTTAGGGGCCACACACAGCCAATTGTTTTTCTAGAAAAGAACAATTCCAAAATTCCCTTGGAGTTTTTAAATAGCTTTATATGTCGTAACGAACTTCCCTGGCCCATGCTCACTGCTGATAGCACCCACATAAACACAGCAGTTTCCTAACACAGCAATATGTCATTTCAGCCCATAGGCTGAGTTTATGGCACTGCACTTCCTATCACTGAAACCGCTTCGTCCTGTTAACCCCTATTAACCCATCGGTGGGCCGCCACACCCGTTTTTCATTCACATATCGACTATGTTACCGTCTCCAAACTGTACATTAAATGTTAGTCGTTGTGTTAGAAGATGAGCTCAAGGGTTTACATGTAAATATTAATCGCACCCACACAAAACTGTTCATGGTTGTAATGTTGTGTGCACTGAATACTGAGACAAAGCCTGCGAGAGGTTACATTTTAGACAATGGCGACACCGTGTGGTTTGATCTTTCATTTTCTCCATCACTTGAGGGCCTTTTTACTTGTGTTTTATGAAAGTGACCAATCTGTCATACATGAACACACCACAGCACACAGTATGAACAGCACGAAATTCTTCCTCTGCATTTAACCCATTCACCAAGCGAAACAGCTGGCAGCCAGGAAAACAGCGCCCGGGGACGTAACCTTACTCAGAGTACCTCAGAGGTGCTTAGCAGTCTTGGGACTCGAGCCCACGACTTCCTGACGGCAGAGCGAACGCCCTAACCACGAGGCTACGGGCTTTATATTTAACAGGGCAGAGTGCACAGCTAAATAACAGTGAGTTCAGCCTCAATTGTCGCTGTTACACGGCATTCGCTGGGACACAAAAATGGAAAATAAGGATTTAAATCTCAGTGAAAGCCATAGTTGTTGAAATAACACTAAACACCAACTTATCGCGGGGGTTACGTTTCAAGAGCACCCACGTACAGTGAAAAACCGCATTGTTATGTGGTAAAAATGCTAGAATGCTACAGTGTTAGAATGTAAAATACTGACGTTACCCCTCTGTAGACTGCACTGTAATTCATGCACGGGCGTTTTCTTTGGTATAAGCAGGGTTAATACATTAATAAATTCATTTAATTTACAGTAATAAAAATACAGGGCTTTAAGAAGAACAAAACAAAAAACATCGAGCGTCTGGCCGCAGAGGGGCCTGAGAGTGCGCGTCCTCTATCAAGCCCCATCCACTCTCAAGCCCTTAAGTCATTTCCGTTAGAAGGACAGAATCCATCTTCCCCAACCCCAATACATAATTTCTGTTTAAATGATAGAATCCGTCTCAAACCTGAACAATAAAAATATTTAAAATAAATTGTGTGTTTTTGGTTATTAACAAAACGTATTTGTTTTATCCAAGATATGTGCAAAGAGATTAGTGCCGTGTCATGCGCAAAAGCAGCCGATGCTTTGTAGTGAATCAGAAGAGCCGACTCCCATCAAGTGAGAGTCGGTTCCCCAAATCTCTGAAAAGAGCCGAACTTCCCATCACTACCGGACAGGACACTCGTTCTAACGGAAATGACGTAGGGGCTTGCGAGTGGATGGGGCCTGACAGAGGACGCGCACTCTCAGGCCCGTCTCAAAGACATGAGAACACTCCAGACGATCCACGAGGGAAATTCCGGACTACTGCTGCGTCCGAGGACAGCAGCCAATCAGCAGCAAGGAGAAATGAATAGCGTTCTCGGATTGGCTAATTTCAAATCTCCCGCGTCTGAGTACATCCCAAGACGCGCTTTCTTCTTGTTTCTCTTCTCAGTACCAAAAAAATTATTTTGGAAATGTGGCTGAATTTACGTTAATATTTATGTTACAAAATTAGCAGATTCTATTTTTCTTAATAATTTAGCACTAAAATGCAAGAAAAATCATATATTGCCACGATAAAAGCTGTGACTGGGCCTCCTCCACTACGCCTCCTCCTCAAAAAATTGGAAGATATCTGCTTTTTCCAAGTTAGTGTGGGGGTTTCAGCAAACAATCATTAGTTGTCAGAAGGAATCCGCGATAGACTTAAAGTGGGGGTTTACTGTGTGTGAGTTCTTAAAATATTAATATTATAATTGTTTATTTATTTATTTATTTATTTGAGACGAGCTCAGTGGAAGATTGTAAAGAAAATAATAAGGTATTTCTAAATGACACAGTCTTTAGAAGAGCAGCACTTTGTATGTTCTTGAGATGTCCAATGTTTTGAACAAATGTGATGTAGTTATTAGTCAGATGGATAAGAAGGGATTTTTGTTCCTCATTATTTGGTTCTTGCACCATCTGCCTCTGATGATAAACGTGCCTGCGGAACCCGAGGATCCACTTTATAACAGTTTGGGCAGTATATCAGCAGGCCCGGCCTTAGGCATAGGCGAAGTAGGCGGCCGCCTAGGGCTCCGGCCCGCCCATCCCCTCGCATGTTTAAATCATGAGGGCCAGCAGGGGCGTGTCCACTAGGGCGGCTGTCTATAAAAGCGGGGCGGTTTGAGTCAAGATCTCATAAATCCTTGCACCTCGTCAGTGGCAGCAGGTGGCAAAAAGGGACGCAGGGTGATGACCTCGTAATGTTACAAGAAAACGTCTCCTTGGTCTAATTTTCACACATTTTCGCAGAGCTTTCAGGGGGGCTCTGCCCCCCCTCAGGGGGCCCCTGGACCCCCCTTTCGCCTAGGGCCCCATAACACCTAAGACTGGGCCTGATATCAGTGTCTTCTAATTGTCCATTACTCATGAGCTAACACAATTGCACAACAGTTTTAGGCTTTCCAAGATTAAATACATTTCTTCTTTATAAAAGATATTCCATGCTATCTGTAGCTTGTAATGAACATATTATGAAATATTAAAGCATATTAATCTTATTTCGTGTGACGTTCATTGTTTCGTATTTGTGAAATTGTCCTTTTTAGTGAAATAAAGTGTAAAAATCCTGAGCATAAAGGGACTGCCTATGTGTTTTCTCTGATTTATTTTTTTATTTTAGTTTGTTGAAATAATTCTAAGAATACATTTTTTTTAAATGTGGCAGAGGTAAAGACCAAATATCACACCACCTGGTGGTGCTGTTTCTTTTTGCATGATGTTAAAACTCATACAAGTGTCTTTGCATTAGAGCTGTAATACTCGGATCCTTTTTAGGATTCGGCTCCCTCTGAATCATTCACTAAACTGATCCGGATCTGTGAGCCATTTGAGTCACTTGAGTCACTTGAGTCAGTATTGCCAAATCGACCTAATACCCATGTTGTCCGAAAATTTAATCCAAATCCATGCAGTACTTTTCGAGTTGTTTTTTTTTTTTTTTTGCACACAGACAGACAGACAGACAAAAAACCTTCCGTGGATATAGCCCAAATAAAACGTATGTGTGAATTATTGGGATGTTATTTTTAATAGTTTTTTATCAGACATTGCGGTTGTGGGTGTGCATAGTTCTGAACATGAAATAAAGGCAGTGTGGTCAAATGACGGATTGGGCTACATTCTTTTGGTTAATGAAGTCTATTCAGTGACGAGTGTATGAATAAGTATAATATATATATATATACACACACACACACACACACATATATTCAGCTGTATTTGAATCCCCCTTCCGCTCATATGAGCAGTTGTATTTGACCGGTTGATTCACTAATTACTGCTGTTCAGGGAGCGCTGTCCCTCTCGTGTGAGTGATAAACCTGCTCGTTTGAGCGATTCAGATTCAACTACAAGGATTCAACTTTGCAGGAAGTTTGTAGGATTGTAGGTTTGTAGGATATACCTCATTTTTAAGTGTGGTGGTGCAAAGAAACTGTAATGTAACTTTTTGTTCAAATGTAAATAAAAGCTGAGAAATATTTTTCTCCACAATGATGCCTCTTGTACATCGTCTTATTATCTTCTGGGAGACGCCTGTGTCATTTCCAATCAAGAAGAAACTTGCTTGTAACTAAGCCAAAATTACTTAGTCAAAATTTGCCAGGGGTATGAATAATTTCGTTTAAGACTGTATAGGTGTAGATCAAAAAGTACAATATTTGGTCCAATTAATTCCTTTTCAAAATTTTGGTTCATTTTCATCTGTAACATTCCAGTGTTGAACTGTAAACATAGGAATGTTAGAATGAACTTTACTTTATTCAGAACCAGCAATTCCAGCTTCAGGAACACCTGTGTTCATTAAACATGCTCATTCCTAATCATATCCTGGATTTTCTAATCCATCAGTCATCAGAAGATTCAACAGGGGCAGGGGCAATCCCGTGTGTGCGTGTGTGGGTGTGTGTGTGTATACATATACATGTAATGTAGTCTGTAAACACTCAATAACTCTGTATACACTCTATGTTTCTTTACTGTAGCAGACTGAGCAGATCCACATTTCTAATGTGAAAATAATTGTAAAGGATGTTTTATAGTGAGGTAAAATAAGCAGGCCGCTTGTGAAAATAGAAGACACTGCCAGCTTTTTATGTCTTGGGGTGTGGTGGGGTGGGGCTTGAGCTCTGCCCCGGATTAAACCCATATTTAGTAGGTTTGGCAGATTTACTTTTATTTACTAAACTAAGCTAAACATACGTACTTACTTGTCAAAGCCTCAACATAAAATGGTGTACTTCTGTATCTGTGTGACACTTGCATTTGTCTAACTAGGGTTGCCAGGAGTGTGGTTTTGGACTGGAGAGGCCGGTTTTGTGCTTTGTTGGCAGGTGCCCTGCTGACACTGTCTGCCAGATGTAAGATGGTGTTTTAACACACAGAACATTAGTCAGACACATCAGTGTTTGACTAATAACTTAGAACAGCTAAACATATTTTCAAATCACACAGTGGATTGCAGACACAATTAGTCTAGGGATCAGTGACAAGCTGGCAAAGATTCCTTATTTATTATCTATAATTATAAAAAAGCAATTCTTTTCACCTGTTTCCCATTTTTACCACATGCTTGATTCAATCAGATATGTTTGAGCAGGGAAATCACTAAACCGTGTGTGACTATGGTCCCCCAGGACCAGGCAGATGACCCCTACTGTAGAACCTTCTGGTGCCTGGTAGACACATGCAACAAGTGCGACAAGAAACAAGGAGTTCTTCCACTTTAATCAGCCCCTGAACAGCCCAAGGGAAACGAGCAGCTCTGGCATGTCTGCACTCTGCAAGATGGAAATAAAATTTACTTATATTTGGCCCAAAGCAAATAAAAGTCTTTGTTTAAGTTATATTCATGCTAGTATTTGCTTGTCCGTGTGATTCTAGTGTTGCTAGATTATCATATGCCACCATTTATGAGACAGTTTACTGTAATTTTTAATCAAAATGAGACTTTTTCCTCACTTTTTAAACATCTTCTGCCAGCAAAAAATAATGGTCACACCTTATTTTTAGAGTTTTCTATAAATCGTCCAGCAAAAGCACTCTAGCTAGCTCAGAGACACGGAGACCACTATTTATAATTGGTGTGCTGTATTAAGGTACTGGCACCTCATTACCACGTTAGCTTTCAGGGTACCTAATGAATTCTCTGGTGCTGTATTTGCAAATGTCATGTATTGGCTGAAGTCCAAAAAAGTGCTGTAATTTTGCTGTTGAAATTCATCATGTCTTATAAATGGCCCATGGGGGGCTGCTCACAGGAACAGCCTGGTGAAACCATCGCAGACCCCATACTGGATCAAATGCCAACAAGAGTGTACATAAATAACTCAACTTTTTGACTAAGCATGGTCAGGCTTCGATCCAAGGAATGTGACTTGTGTAGATGCTTTGAAAGATTTAAGGTTAAGGTAGGGTGCATGGTTTCAGTCACTAAGTGGCAACACATGTCATGAAGGTGCCACTCCCATTACTGTCGACGTCCTCCTGCCAGGAATCCAGGAATTTCACCAAAACAACCTGCTGCTGTGTCGAGTCAGACTGGCCACACAATCAGCATCACAGAGGCTCAGACGGGCACAAAATAGTCAATGGACTTGTTTTTTCCACAAAAGTTTGTGATGCAGTGCTTATCTACATTTTCAGCGAACTAGTTTTAGGAGCACTAAAGGAATGAATTTGCTTTATTTCTGCTCATAATCATGTCAAAGACTGATTCCAGCTGATATTTAAGATTAGAAGAATAGTTTTAAAACAAAAAGGAAGAAAAAATGAAAAGTAAAACTAAAACCATCTAACTCCCAAATAATTATTATTACTATTATTATTATTATAAGAAGAAGATAATGTAAGGTAACCCTTTATTAGTCCCACAGGTAAATTTGCATTGTTACAGCAGCAAAGTGAATACTACAACAGAAGAAACTAGAAGCAGCATAAACAATACAATAAAAGCTATACAACACAACAGTATAACATGAAAAGCTCACTATACAAAAAAACACGTGTGTGTGTGTGTGTGTGTGTGTGTGTGTACGTATATATATATGCTGCTCTCCACAGTGTTTTAGAAATGCATGGTGAATGGAAAATAGATATAATCCAAACTGATTTAATTATTACAATCTACATTTTTTTCTTCCTCTTATTAAGCTGGCTTTGGGAGTTACATTGCTTTGCTACAAAGCGTCAGTTTGTAAGTCACTTTTCATAGAATAAAAATGTCCACAGTGGATGTATGGATGAATGTACACAGTTGATATATATATATATATATGTATGAACACAGTGTGTGTGTGTGT
>JBBPCX010127755.1:0-19178 GCA_037974365.1 Hydrocynus forskahlii | reverse complement strand
TATGGGAGCTCTGTGAAGAGGGGATGTAGGCTAGCTTTGAGTTTAGGTTTTAATGGTTCATTTACAGTCCTAAAAACAAGAGTGCCAGAAAGGGTTCTTTGCTTAATGCCAAAGAAGAAATATTTGTGGTTCCCTAAAGTAGTGGATTTTAATCTCTGTCCCAGTCCCACTGCCCTGCACTGTCTCAAGTTTGGGTAGGGAATAGTTACAACTCTACAAAGTAGTGGGTCCCCGGACTGAAAACCAGAACAACCGTCTGTACATCTTTGTTATTTGCTACATAATTGTTTGATGATATGCCACATAAAGGTTCTTGGAAGAATCCTTAAATTTCAGTAGGACCTTTATATTATGTGAAGGGACTTTTGGTGAGCATTGTTAAAAATTGTCATTTTTTAGGAACAATTTACATAATCTTTCCTCCCAAACCATGAATATCCCAGAAGCAATATACAGAAGACAAAATAAAGTATCATTATACACAAAACAGGTTCTTCACTCTCACATACATTACCTCATTTACACCTTTTATCTTTTGTATCGAAAATGGATTTTTCAAAATAATGCAAGCTTACAAAAAATGATTTGGAATTGAATATAGCAACATCTGGCTTCCATTGTTTATTCAAATTCAATTCAGTTTTACTTCTACAGCATGTTTTACAACAGATGTTGTCACAAAGCATCTTCATAGAATCCAAGTCCAAGCCCCTCATGATCAAGCCAAAGACCACAGAAACAAGAAAAAACTCCTTAAAGCAGGAGGAAGATACCTTAGGAGGAACCAAGTCTATTTGTTGCTATTGGCCAGCAAGGACAAAGTGTGACATCATGTTTCTTGAAAATGCCTTCTTTTTTAATTGTTTTTTTCTGCCTTTCACAGAAAATTCCAAAAACAATATAGACTCATATGTCCAGAAACCACAACATATCTTAGATTGGCCATTTCAGTGATTCAGTAGAGTTTGAATTTCTCCTTTCTCTCAGAGAGTTAAGTGTTTATTTCATGGTGAGAGATTTGTCAGTCTACTAGGTCTTACACTGTCGTTTGGAGTCCCCTTTTTCTTTATCTTTTAAATGACACTTTGTGTTGGACGCTATTTTGTAATTTCCCATTTCCTGCTTCCTGATACCTTTGCTGACACAGAAAAAGATTTATTGCATGATTACAGCGCACATTCACCGTGGCATTGTTCTAATAACATTATGCGAAGTCACAGCGTCTAGAGTTGCATTGATTTTTGACAGAGATCTTGTGTTGATGACAGGAGAGTAGCACCACTCCATAAGGAATTTTATAGAACACACCTAGCACTTTCAACAGGGTTAAGGACACTGTTGTGGCCAATTCATGTGTGAAAATGATTCCGCATGCTCCCCAAACAACTCTTTCACCATTTAAGCATGATTAATTTTGGCCCTGTCATTCTCAAAATATGCCTATGTCATCAGGGAAGAAAAAATCCATTGATAACCTGATCATTCAGCCCATTCAGGTGCTCAGCTGACTTTATTTTATTGCCACATTATGTGGCTGAGCCTATACTTGACCACTTAAAGCAACCCCAGATCATAACCCTGCCTTCAGAGGTTTGTACGGTGGGTAGGGTACTATGCATGAGGAATGCATCACTTCATGCGCTTCCCTTATTACCCTTAAATGATCGTTACTCTGGAATAGGGTAAATCAGATCAAATGGCATTTTTCCATTGCTCTACAGTTCAACATTTGCTGCCTCTGCTGCCTAGCAAACCTTTCTTTTCTTGAGTAGCCTCAGTAACAAATGGTTTTCTTGTAGCCACACAGCTGTTCAGTTCAGTTTTTTGAGTGTTCTCGTCACATTATGGTTGTGGAAAGTATCTTACTTTAACCATTAAACATAACTGCATTATACATAGCATTTACACCTATAGATTGCATAGCAGATTGCACTTACACTGGTGCATGCTGTTCCAATATTGTTTTATATAAAACTCATTAAGTCTTATTTATTTATTTTTCAGAAGTCTTGTTTTATTTACTTATGAAAGAGAAACTGTAACTTCTCACAGAGTGTGCTTAATATTTTTAACTTGTGTGTGAATGATGAATTATACACACACATTGAGTAGGCTTCAGAGGCTGGGCCTCGTTATGCAATGTGTGTGTGTAAAAAAACACCTGGAACGCATGTGTTCAGATAAAATATCATATTACCACCCTTTGCTGGGAGTCCAAAAGAGGCATGGCTTTGCTCTGTTTGGTTGGTTAGGATGGCCATCCCTCTCCTCCATCACTCAGTAAAATGCCGAAGCAAGTGTCTTTTACCTAACAGAAACGGTGTTTAGTGTTCTTCTATATGCGTGCTGAGCCCAGTGGTGTTGTTTTAGCAGCAGTCAGAGACGATGCGATTTATATGACTTTGTGGAAGCACATGCTAACCTTCACCATTCCAGTTGTGGTGGTATAAGGGGTGAGTCCTAGTTAGTGGGTGGAAATGGACAAACTTATTGGAGTAAATAAAGATAACGTTCCTAAGGGTAATAAATGACAAAATATTGTAGTCAGGCCACAAATGTAACCATGCAGGAGAGGGTTAATAACTTGTACTCAACCAAGGTTTTGACTGGAAATCAAGTAAACGGTCGGGTTGTGTCTGGCTTTGGTGTAGTGCGGCATATTTACGCAAAAATGAGCAACAAAATCGAGAATTGACTCTGACGGCAGTTGGGTGGAAACAGGGTCTACATGGGTAGCAGGCGCAGCATCCACCTTTCCTCCAGCACCATGACAACCGCAGCACGCGCCTGCTGGAATCTCCTCCAAACCGCGAGAGAGGATGCTGGAGGATTAGCAGCGAGAGGGGACCATATCTTCCTGAAAAACTGAAATCTTCCCGTCTCTCCTCAATAAACCCAGCGTCGTCAGGACCACCTGCATCTCTAAGCGCTTGTAAGATTCCACCTCCTGTTTTTTTTCTCGCTGCTTTGTATTATTTGCCCCCTCTTTGATTTAAAAGCGTCAGTGTTCCGGCTCTTAGGCAAAATGAAAACATCTCTTAATGCGACCAGGGTATGGTGCGAATTAAAATGAGGGGTGCTCTCTTTAATTTTATCGTGTGTGTGTGTGTGTGTGTGTTTGTGTTTGCATGTATTATTGTGTGTGTGTGTGCGTTTGTGTGTGTGTGTGTGTGTGTGTGTGTGTGTTGGGGGGGGGGCGGCGCGGTGGGGTGGTACGTACGCATAAGTGAGCGTGAGAGACGCGCAGAGGGAAAAGCGTGCAGGGCGCTCGAGCTGCGTCTCATGGCGCTGATCCATGCGTCAGTGCGAGGTTTTTTCTGATTAACTACCTACATCAAGATTCCTAACGTGAAACAGCAGCCCATCCACGCCCTCCGAGGAATATCTAGTTCTGTTCGGTTTGAATTTGCCTCCGGATTCACAGGTAAGTTCCCATTAGGCGCAACACAATGGGCTAGAGGGTCTCCGTCTGTTGCCTGAAGTGCTGTCGTGTTGCTGATGGAGATGAAGTGATGAATTAAAAAATGACTTATACCGTCTGGTGTGAACGCTGCATTTGTGGTTATGGATGCTGGACCCTCCCTCAGCCCCCAAAGCAAACATCTCTTCTTTGTGAAGCTTTCTGTTGGACTGTTGTTTAGTCTGATAGGAGTAGACTTAATGATGCTGCAGTATTGATATGAGTTTCCTCACATGACAGTGGTTATGTAAACCAGCCCTGGTCCAGGAGGGCCCCCTTGCCCAGCACAATTTTGCATGCTCCCTGCCTTAAAACACCTTCAACTCAGGAAAGGGCTGGTTTCCTATTTTGCCTCCAGGATCCCTGAGGAACACAAGACTCCAGGTGTTCATATAACGAGTGAATTGCCTAGTCTGGTAAGTGCTAAGGCATTCTTCCTAGGATCCTGCATTCCAGTTACTGTATTGATATTCTGGCGTAGCCTAGAATTTCCTCCTGTGCAGTGTTTTTGTGTGTACGTAAGTGCCTGTTGTTGACAGGGAGTAAGAGAAACAGTGGGGATATGAAAGGGGTAGGTTTTGTTTTTGTCAGTTTCTCTTATTATCAAGAGGATTCTGGTAAGAGGGGGAAAATAGGTGTAAGCAACACTGTTAGAATGTGCTAAGACTCTTTCGGGTTTGTGTATCCACTTGAACATCAGTGCATCTACAGCGTATGCGGCATTGCTGCTACTATTTACATAAAACTCAGGCAGTGTATGGGTCCACAGACCAGCTACTAGTAAACGAGGGTTAATTTGGTTTGATGTCTATGGGGACTGGTTTAATCATATTCCCAGTGCTTCATCTCAGTAATGAAAAATGTCCTTGGTCCCTGCAGCTGAGGCAGCTGATTAATTTGGTGATTCCCAAAGGGGGGGAGGGGGTAGGGGGAGGGGGTGTTGAGTTGGACTCCAATCTGGAGGGCCACAAGCTCTACAGTGTGGTTTGGGAAGCACTGTCTATAAACTCGGAGTTTCCTAGATTACATTGCACTTATAATAGAAGTCATTGCCCAGGGGTTGAAGCAACTGTCCATCGGCTTCTGTTATAAATGGTTTTTGAGTCGCAGTTTTAAGTACAGGGAAACATCCTAATGATTGTAAACCATAAATTACCATGTGCTAAAGATGTATCTGATAGAGATTAAGTTGAAAAAAAAGGTTTTCCTTATAGCTTCGCAGGATTTAAAAGCACAGACAGCTAGAGGAACACATGGATGCATATATATTATCTTGCTAAACCACAGTATTCTAACCATTCCAATTAAAACCCGATAGTTTTTCCTCGTTATCGGAATTGGCTTATTGGTCACTGGGTTGCTGTAGATGCAATTAGAAACCACTAAGAACCAACAGATGTCTTGAAATGGTTTATTTTTTAACATCATATTGCTCTCACATTCACATTCAAAATCTATTTAAATTTATGTTCTCTATGAATTGGCTCAATCTACAAATTGAATGATAATCATGGCCTTTTTAAGACATGTTCTGCAGTCTGAACATTCTCCATGCATGTACTAGGGTTATTAAATTAATGCATTCATTTCGATCAATTACTCACAGAAAAAATCATGCGCAAAAAAGAATAATGGTGATTAATTGTACCACGTGGCCCAGTGAGTGAAAAGCATAAAGATGGAACGGTTGGTATCATACCTGCAGTTCATGCAATTAAGAATTTTTGTATCATCAGAGCACATCACATGTAAAATATCACCTCAACACAAAGCACGTAGGAGCTAACCTGGTAGTCTGAGCCAGAACAGCCCAATCCCAGGCTTGAGATGCCTTGTATACATGAGCGTCGGAACCATTATATTAGAGGGCGACTTTTAAAAAATCATTAAAATGTTGCCCCCAAATGTGATATAATAAATACTTTTACAGCAAAAAATGTGTGCAATTAATTTACATTAATTAACCACAGAGTTTGTAATTAATTCGATTTCAATCGCTTGACACCCTAATATGTACTTACAACAATTTCGGCATAAATTCAAATTATTAAATTCAATTTAATTCCTTTTTACATTTTGATAATTCAAATAAGTTACAAAGTTTCAGCCATCAGATTGGATCAAGCAGTCTTGAATCTTTAAGCTGTGAAATCTGGTATCTTATAACACACTTTTTTGTGTCATCCTGAAGTAATTCAGTTGATACCACAAGTATTGAATTCCATTACCAATACCAGTCGTAATCAGTATACTGTAAACACTTGTTTTATTGAAACAATTGAAGATCCACAGGAGAGCCTCAGGGAGTAAATCAGTGGGGAGGAAATTGAATTTAGGGGATAGAGATGATTAAAAGCAAGGGGTGCAGTTTGGAGAGACAAGAGGAACAAAAAAGCAATGGTAAAAGAAAAAGAGGACACCAAGGGAGACAATCATATTTAGTTTGTAAGTTAACAAAATAAAATGACAAGGAGTCTCATGGTTTGTGATATTTGACCTTGTCCAACAAAAGTCACCTCCTCTGATGTCTGCATTCTTTCTATTTGTGATGACGCTGTAAGTTATTGTAACTCTGCTTTTTATTTAATGATATTTAATAATTATGATTTACATTTTAAGAATTAAAAGAGATAAACAAAATATAAATAAGTAAATGCGTAAAATCTGAAGCTTGCTGGCCACAAACACATACTATAACACATTACGATAATTTAACAGTTTATTCAATGATACAGTCTGACAATAAGGGTTGCTTTATTTATAGTTACTGTTAACAGTTAACTGGGTTACAAATACAAATATAAAAATGAACATATTACAAAATATAACATTTGATGCTTTTGGTCAGTTTTAATGCAATGTATATTTTTTGCAGAATAAAGCGCTCATAAAAACAGGCCATCTGAGAAAATGATACTCTGTGTACACAAAAGTATTGGGATACACCTCTTCATGATTGAATGCAGGTGGCCCCTTATTTCCAGTGAAGGGTAAAAGACATTTTGGAAAACACCATGGTTCCAACTTTGTGGACACAGTTTGGTGAAGACTCATTTCTTTTCCAACATGACTGTGCTCTAGAGCACAAAGCAAGGTCCAAAAAGACATGGTTGAATAAGTTCAGTGTGGAAGGACTTGACTGGTCTGCACAGAGGCCTGACTTCAACCCCATCCAATACCTTTGGGATGAACTGAAACGGAGTTTGCCAGGCCTTCTCTTCGTCAGTGCCTGACCTCATAAACGCTCAACAGAATGAATGGGCACAAATTCACACAGAAACACCAAAATCTTGTGTTGTCTGTGTAAGTTCAGCCCATGTGGTGACAATGGTTGCAAACTACAGGAAAATGAAAAAAAAAAAAAATGTGTTCAGTGACTGAAAAGTTTAAAAACACTGACACACAAAGCCTTCCAAGAAGACTGGTCCTTATTAAAATCTATGTATTTGGGGTGGTGGTGGGCTAGTGGGTAGGATACTTGCCTCTAGAGTCTAGACCAAGAGGTCATGGGTTCAAATCCTACCTTCAGCATACCGCCAATGGGTTCCTAAGCAAGACCCTTGACCCTAAGTTGCTCCAGGGAGACTGTCCCCTGTAATTAGGGAATGGAAGCTGCTTTGGATAAAAGTGCTAAATGGCATAAATGTAAATTTATTTGAATGCAATGTCTTTAAAGTTCCTGCTGGTGTAATCGTCACATGACACAATATGGTTTATCCGGGCAAGAAGTATTTACTTGTTGAAAAACTTAACTAAATCCAAATGAACAACCAGACAACACAAGGTGATTTGATGTACATCAGGGTTTCCAAATCTCTCATCAAGGAAGCCCAGTATTTACAGTTACTTTCACAATAATACAAATGAGGCTTTGTGACCTTGAGAGTATTACAAAAATGTATTGACATTTAAGTTTATTCACAACCCATGAAGAAATATAGTTCTCATGTAATATTCCTGCTTATAAATGCAACTAAGTGAAGTATTGTAAAAAAATTAAAGGTGTCTAACAATGGAAATGTCAAGTCTGCCTGTCAAGTCAAACTATGGGCTTTACAGCTAATAGCTTGAAAGAAGCTGTTTTCATTTTTGTAACACATTTTAACACAGATAGCTGATTAAAAACACTCACTGAAATTGAGACACTAATGTCAAGTTATCAACATTAGAGGAATAGTCAAGCAATGACCCCATGTCCTATTGCATAAATATTAGATTCTAAAATCAGAATATGTATTGTTATCGTATTCTGGAGGAATAGACATCATTCCTCCAGAATGATGTTTATAGGCAGCTAGTAGCATAGACATCATTTTATTTAGCACTAAAATCTGTCCATAAATGCAAAATCTGTTAATCAAACGGCAGTGTGCTGTAGAGAAAAAGAATTTTTTTGCCAAGTAAGGATTCCCCCCAACTACTGCACTGAAACTGACTGCTAATGAAGTAATGACTCAGCTTAGCCAATTACCTAATACATTTCCTCTCAGTCAAATCAGCATTATGATTATGAAAAAATGGTTAAGGTTGTTAATGGTTGTTATGAACAGTGATAAAGTGTCTTTGATGTTATGCAGGTGGCAATTGTGCAAACCAGGTAATTCCTTTTTATTAATTTGCTTGTCATACTGTATTTACATTAATTGGCTATTTTATCAAAAAGACCTACCATATAGGTGCACTTTTTCTGACTATAGCATGTGGGTTCACAATTACTGACTATAACCAATTTGTTGGTGCATAATTTATCAGGCACACTCTGCCCTGACTATCAGTTGACATAAGACCACTAGCCAAAACTACATTAGGCAATACCAGCACAGCACATTCTCACATGCCACCACTGCACTGCAGTCCACCACTAAATTAATATCTGGTCATCCTATTCCATTGCTGAATGGTGCAAAAGGAGACTGACAAGTTCTGTAGGTGCAAGACTACAAAGTGCATCTTCATGGTAGGTGCTTCAGATAAAAGGCCGGTAAGTATAGTGACAAGGCTGGTGTATATCACAAATTGGTATCTCAGTGTTTCACTTACCTTTCTGCTGTTCTAGAAGGCTTCTTTGGGCTTCTAACCACTGGAGATAACCCTTTCCTCATTTAATCAGAATATCTATAAATATCTCCTAATTTCTTTATCTCTTTATGCTTTATGTGCTGGTTTGTTTGGTTATTTGTTTTTAAACACTTGCCTCAGACTTTTTTAGTTAAACATCTGCACCTACATCTCCATCCCAATTGCCAGGTAATGCATAAATGTATATAAAGTATGACGTGCTTGATTTCATACGCATGCATATATTCATGATACACCTGCAGAGTCTTGCAACATTAGATTGCATAACGTACAGTGAGAGGCATAGTCACAGGATTTGGTAGTCGAATATGGCTTGAAAAGATGAGTAAAATGAAGCAGTTTGAGGATTCTGATTTAAATGTGCTTTAAGAAGCAAATTGGGTGTACACCTGCATTATTATCCCAAGATGCATGTAACAGCCAGGTGTATATAGCCTCAAAGTTCCCAAATGTGTCTTGAGTTGGATGTACAGTCCTAGCACAGAAGCTGTAATTTGTTTTAAATTTCATATAAGACCAATCAACCACAACATTCAAACCATGGACAAGTGAATTTAATTATCTTATTACAATGGCACCTTTCAAGGTGTGGGATATGTTAGGCAGCAAGAGAGCAATCAGTTCTTGATGTTGATCAGTTCTCGATGTTGGAAGGAGGAAAAATAGGGCTGTGTAGTCACAGACCTGTCAGAGTCCCTATGGTGACCCTGTCCACTGTCTAAAACACATCTGGGCACATGAGCCTCAGAATCAGAAACAATTGCCTGGTCTGATGAATCATATTTTCTTTTACATCATGCAAATGACTGTGCGTGTTTGTGCAGAGAAGAGATGCACTATGGGAAAAAGACAAAGACAGCTTGACGCTCTGGACAATGTTCTGCTCAAAAACGTTGTGTCCTGGTATTCATTTGGATGTTACTTTGACATATATCACCTGCATAAACATTGTGGCAGTGCATCAACAGTTCAGAGTTGCTTTGCTGGCATAAAGGTGATCTACACAATATTGGCCAGATGGTTTAAATGTTATGGCTGACGCATACATGGTGTATGTGGAAGTCCTTTGAAGCTTAACTTGGGCATTTTATTTAGAAAAATGCTTTGTAAACTTCAAAATAAAGACAGAGATGTTTGCCACCTTAATCTGAGTGTGAAATTTAATGCTACATTTTATTGGATTATTTGATGAAAATGTGAAAACACGTCACTGCTCTTAAATTATTTTTATAATAGGTAATACCAAGTGCTTCGGTGCAGATTAGAACAGACGGGTATTAATGAGGTTTAGTTATGGGGTGTGTTCACGTGCCCTTGTCTACTATGTCAGCGCTTGCTGAATGATTGAGAATACACAACACACACATTGATGTGCACTTGTAATATGTGATTCATCTTCAATCTGACACATTTTGAAAGCATGCCTTTGAAGTGCTCTGGTAACGGGGAGGAAAATCACTTAATATGGCAGGTGCATTAGCCTCACACACAGAGGCTCTGCATCACTGTTTCTGTATTTAAGACCAAACAGATCTAGTCCAAGACAATTAAGCACAAGACTCAATAATTGCTCCATTTTTTCCTCAATACTGCTTTTCTGTAGATCTGAGAGTTTGTTTATGGAATGTAAATTATTCAGTCACAGTGAGATGACTACAAAATACACATTAAATGAGCCTAAGTAGGAATATGGAAATGGGCTCATAGAACATGGTAATTTTATCATATTTTACATATTACATGTTATATACTATTTTATATTTATTGTTGCAGTTGGAGCAGAAGCTTGTACCTCCATTTTTTTGTTTTTTGTTTTTTTTTTCATTGAAAACAGCAACTGCCTGTCATGTCGTGCGGGTATGGAGGACGCAACTGCGGGATAGACTTTAGAACAAATACGAGCTTTAATGAACTTAGACACAGAATGAGCTCCAGGAGCTCCAAAGGAAACAAATCCTTTACAACACAGGTGCAGGTTGCAGATCACAGAAGTCCATCCACTCCCAGGAGGACTGAGGCTTGAGGGGTGGAGTGCACTCGGCAGCTGTCCAAGTTGCCCTAGATACTCTTAGGCTCACTTGCGATGGTGGCCATTAAGGTTGGTCTGCTTCTCGCAGACCCGCGTGAGGTGAGAGCCTTCTCACCGACTTCGTCAAGAGGGGAGACACAGAGAGAGACCAGACTATCACCGTCTACCGTGAAACCCTCGGGGAATCCTCTCCTGTGAGATCTTGCGTTGTTCTAACCTTGGGCATATCACTGTGAAAGAACAACTTTGCAGCAGAGATATTGAGCTGTCAGCCATTAGCATGCGACCATACTACCTTCCCATTCTCACATGTTATTGTGATAATGGCGTTTGTGCCTGTGACTCTCTCCACTCTGTAGTCAGCAGACTGCAAACACAATTTCCCTAAGCCCTGTTTTTATTATCGGGGACTATAATCATGTATCCCTGGACTGCACACTGCCCACTTTCACCCAGTATGTGACATTTCCCACCAGAGACAATAAAACACTGGACTTACTGTATGTTAACACCAAAGAGGCATACAGTTCATCACCTCTCCCTCCCCTGGGGAGATCAGATCACAACCTGGTGCACCTTATCCCTGTGTATGAGCCCTTAGTGTGCAAGGAGCCACCGGTCATCTGCACAGTGCAGAGATGGTCGGAGGAGAGCGAGGAGCTCTAAAGTACTGTTTTGAGACTACGGTGTGGGATGTGCTTTGTGATGACCATAGGGAGGACATTGACAGCTTTGTGACCTGTGTTACGGACTACATTAACTTCTGTGTAGATAACACCGTACCCACCAGGACTGTGCGATGCTTTCCCAACAACAAACCGTGGATTACTCCAGAAATCAAGGCGGTCCTCAAGCAGAAGAGGGGGGCCTTAAAATCAGGGGACAAGGAGGAGTTGAAAAGGGTGCAAAGAGAGCTGAAAGGACTAATCAGGGATGGGAAAGGCAGCTATAGGCAGAAGATGGAAAACCAGCTTCAGCAGAAAAATATTAGCAAAGTCTGGAGAACCATCTCGGGCCACAAAGAACAAAACTCCTTGCCCGTGGGGGATGTGAGGTGGGCAAATGAACTGAATCACTTGTTTAAAAGGTTTGAGTCATCCTGGATGCAGTCTTCAACATCTTGCGGACATCCCCACCCCCACCTCTGTTCCACCTCAGACACCTCAGTCACTTCACACCTCCTCCACACACTCTGCTCACGGCTCCTCCCCTCCAACCACAGCATCCAGTACACTTCCAGCACACGGCTCTAGCCTGTCTCTCTCAACCATCCTGGAAGGAACTGAGGAGGATCAAAATCAGGAAGGCAGCGGGTCCAGATGGCATCAGCTCAAGGGTTGTCAGGTCCTGTACAGATTAACTGTGTGTGGTAATGGAACTCATCTTCAACCTGAGCCTGAGGTTGGGAAGAGTACCACAGCTCTGGAAATCCCAAGGACCTCAACAGCTACAGGCTGGTGGCTCTGACATCCCACCTGATGAAGACTCTGGAGTGGCTGATCCTTGTTCAACTTCAGCCCCTGGTGAGCTCATCACTGGACCCACTGCAGTTTGCCTACCAGCCTGGCACTGGAGTGGATGATGCCTTCATCCACCTCCTACATCATTCCCTCTCTCACCTGGAGACTGCTGGGCGCACCGGGAGAATCATGTTTGATTTCTCCAGTGCCTTCAACACAATCCTTCCCACAATCCTGAGGGACAATGTGGAGTACACAGGAGTGAACCATCACCTCACCACATGGATACTGGACTACCTCACCAACCAACCACAGTATGTGAGAACTCAGGGCTGTGTGTCGGACAAGGTCGCCTGCAGTATGGGGGCCCCTCAGGGAATGGTTCCTCTTCACCATCTACACTGCCGACTTCACTCACAACTCCACCAACTGCTTCCTGCAGAAGTTCTCTGATGACTCTGCAATAGTTGGCCTCATAACTGGTGGGAACGACAAGGTGTACAGAGAACTGACCCGGGACTGGTACCAGCAGGACTACCTCCGGATCAACACTGGAAAAACCAAGAAACTGGTGGTAGACTTCTGCAGGCACAAACCACTAGACATCCAAAGCATGGACAGTGAGACTGTGGAGAGCTACAAGTACCTTGGTGTTCATCTGAACAAACTGGACTGGACTGGACTCAAATGCTCTCTACAAAAAAGGGCTGTACCTGCTGCAGAGGCTCATGTCTTTTGGAGTGCAGGGGCCGCTCCTGAAGACCTTTTATGACTCTGTGGTGGCCTCAGCCATCTTTTACGGTGTGGTCTGCTGGGGCAGCAACATCTCTGCTGGGGACAGAAAAAGACCGAACAGGCTGATCCCGAGGGCTAGCTCTGTTCTAGGATGCCCTCTGGACCCAGTGGAGGTGGTGAGTGACAGGAGAATGGAGGCTAAGCTGTCATCCCTGTTAGATAACATCTCCCACTCCATGCAGGAGACTCTGACAACACCGAACAGCTCCTTCTGTGGCATGCTACTGCACCCACGATGTGGGACAGAGAGACTCCACAACAAAAACTTTGCAGATGACCAAACACGCACAAACAAAGAAACACACACATCCAATACACTATGGTAGTTATGCGTAATATTACCTGAGTGCAATTTTTATGATGGAACACGTGCAGCTTTCTTTTTGGTGGAACTGTCGCTACTTGGCAAAATTTGCAATTTAAAATGTGCAATTTTTCTGATTTTGTGGTGCATTTTCTACTGTTATTGTCAATACCTGTCACTCCACTGTGTACATGTATGTGTGTGTATGTGTATGTATCTACAGTGTTTTTATATTTACTGTACTTCCACTCTGTATATATATACGTATACTCATTGTGTACATACATAGCGTTATTAGTCTACATTTAGTTTATATATAGTATACATATACATATATGTATATATGTTCTAGATTCTTAATTTTTGCTCCTCCTGACTTTGTACTGTCCACTTTCTGCCATGACAAAGCAAATTTTATCTTCTGAATGGCTATTATGTCTGGGAATTCAGCAAAATATAGTTCACAAGCCAACAGAAGCCTACAGACCGGCTGGCTTTTAAGTTGCGTCATGCAGAGTGGCTCAACACAAACAATTACAAGACCAAAACTATTACACTAAACAAGGGAACACTTAGCCACGAACACGAGACAGGTGAGCCTGTAATCAGGTGCCTAGCAACCCAGCTGACTCGCATGTAGAGTCTCAAGCCTCTACACCTGGGTTGCCCGGGCACTGACCTCAGACATACCAACACATGAGGTCACAAAGACGAGACAAGACATGGGTACACTCAATACTCAGGAGACAGGGGCTGCTGGGGGCATGATTGAGGCGGCCCAGACGTGACACTGCCCTTTATGTTGTATAAAACTTTCATGACAATCCAACTGATAAAAAAAACAAACAATAAAAATATTGTTCTTACTTCTCCTGTAAAGTTACAGGAGATGTTTTGGAAATGGGTTTTTACCAACCAGCAAAAAAGAGGAGACATTTTTGGTGACCTAAAAACTTAATTTAGAGATGATAAAATTTCTGATTCCCATCTGATTCTCATTCAACATTGCTTTAAGAATATTACATTACATTTAAATATTACATTTAATTAAAAAAAAATAACCATAGAACATTTTAAGAGTGAACAGTAATTAGTGAGCTTGTAGAAATTTTCGAACTCTAAACCTTTGCATTCCTTGTTTGAGTCATTTTTGGTGTCACATCCACACTACATAGTAAAGGTGCCAGAAAGTACTGTCCGCCAACACACCCAGTCTAGTGCAAAGATATCCGCAGCATTATGACCTACGACTGTCTGCTTAGATGATGTAGCAGCCACTTTTTTATGGAAAATTATTTTTCCATTGGAATGAATGGCAGGCTAAAATGAGGCCGCAAACTCTGAACCGTGACTTTGTGGGGGTACACTGTATTTGCTTCAAAAATAACTCTAGCATCGAACATTAACTTTAGATTAGATTTGACATTTAGAATAATATTCAGTATTCTATTTTTTTCTAATCCAGATAGATGAAATCCCAATTACTACATGTATGAATGTTTATGAATTACTACATTTATGAATGTTTTGTCAGTAGATATATATGTGGAACAACATTTTGGAAATCAGCTTTTAGCCTACAGATCTCTCATTGGTGCATCTCGAGTCTTGAATCACTTTCCAGATCTCTGGACCTGTCACAGAGTTTAACCAGTCAAATTCTTTTTGTAATTCGGGTGTTAGTTCTTGAAGTAAGTGTGATAAATTGCAAATTAAAAATAAGAATTAATAAGAAATATAGCATAATTATTCTGCTAGTTATAGTCTAATGGTATACATAAAGATCTAACCTTTGCTCCTCCCCAGTCAGCATACTCATGCTAACAATGTGGATATGCAGGCCAGAACACTACAAGAAACCAATCCAAGTTTTACCTGCAGTGTGATCAGGGTCTTAAAGGGGAGTTCGCAGTTTTGGTCCTTTTCAAAAGGAGTCGTTTCAGGCTCTGTCCCTTTTATACAAATAAGATGTTGCTGGCCACGCCCCAGAAGTTAAACGCAGCTTAAGCATGGGATGGGTCCCATGCTTAAGCTGCGTTTAACTTCTGGATTTTACATTAGAATCCATGTCCTTAACACCAGTGAAAGTGTTTCTTTCTTTCTTTCCTTCCATTCCTTCAATCTGTGACAGGGGTCCTAGCCTGTATGGTGACCAGGCTGAAGAAAGAAAGGGAGGGAGAAAGCATGAGAGATACACTAGGTGGACAAAAGTATTGGGACACTTAACCCACGTTCGACCCCGAGTCGGACCCAGAGCAAGACAAACACAACACTTCATGTGTTCCAGTAGACATTGTGCTCGGCCTATCCGTGCTCGTAAAATTAGCGATGCGGATCTGTTGTTGGGGCGCAGGGGAGCGCGAATAACCCTATACGTATACGGGAACAAAACACACATTTTACACCGTGATTGGTGTATTTTCATGCCAATTTCTTTGCCTTAACCAATAGCGGAGGTTGTTTTATTGTGTTTTGAACAATTTTTTGCCACTGCAGTGGTCAGGCACGGCTGAATTCAGTATACATAAAGCTGCTAAGACCCAAGATGGCCGCTGAAAGGCATGACAAGCAACAGGCTAGTGGGTGGGGTCTCAACCGATGAGGGGCGGTTCTATGCAAATTGGTCCCACCTGACGTCACATGGGGGCCCTCTGTCAAACAACTCGTTTTGAATGGGACTGAAACTGTCAAGAATAGAGCTGGTGATATCTCTTTATGTGAGAGTGATTTTGTGCAAAGAACTTAATGAACATGTTTTGTATAGCCCATAGACCTATTATAACTAAAGTGAATTTTGCATAATAGGTCCCCATTAATGTGCAGACAGCTAGTAATGTAAGTTAGACATACTTGGGGTGGAAAATCAAAATGTTACCAAAAGTTTTAACTTAAAGTTTTAACCTAGATTGCACTGACATTCCTTATTGGCTTTCAGATAACATCTTACTACCAAGCTTCCATTACGTTTTAATTTAGCAGCTGCTGGTCCAGCCACCTTCTGCTCTAATACCGTTCCTCAGAGAGAGTTGGGCACCGAACAACTATTAAACACATCCATTACACAAAGCCATCTGCAGTTATATAATTGCTTAAATGGGACCTGTCATGCAAAGATAAAAAAATGTGACATAATGAATGTTTGTGTTTAAACATGTCTGCATTTTTCTATTGCTGTAGTTAATGTCTAGCTAAGTGTCTCTCCAACAGAGGCCTTTGAGAAGTATGAATCTGATGAATAATTTATTTTTAAATCTGCCTTTCGGCTTTACATACACAGACAGGTGACAAGTGAAAGGAAAAACCAACATAAATTGGTCTTCGTAAGATGGTGGGCCAGCATGAGCAAACAGAGCAGCTTCATTGTGCCTTTGCATGAATTTTACTGTAATGGAGAACAACATCGTTCTTCCAAAAGAGACCCTCAGTTGGTGATCATCTCTGTTGAGATTGGGGGCCAGTGAAGGCCATAGCATGTGATTCACATCCCTTTCCTACTCAGCACACCATTCAGTGACCCTTGTGCCCTGTGGATAGTGGCATTTTCATCCTCCAGCAATCTGTGCCACAATAATAACCCCCTTCCAAAGCCGCTTAGATCTTTTCTTTCTAAAATCTTAGATCTTTCCTTTGATCCAATACCAGGTTCAACTAGGACTACTCACCATTTTTATAACTGCCATAGAGCATAGAGGCATGATAATCACTTAATTGTATTATGCTGTACATTTTTTTAGTAAAGTGGCCCCTTATAGCCACGCAAGAACATGTAAAGTGGCCTTTTATTGTCACGCATGAACACATGACACCACACAGTGTGAACAATGTGAAATTCTCTCTCTATACTTAACCCGTTCACCAAGTGAAGCTGTGGGCTGCCACCAGTGAGGGGTGCTTATGGAGCAGTGGTGTCACTATCAGTCCAGGGATTCAAACCTACAACCTTGTAGTTGTGGGGGCAACTCCCTAACCACTAGAACACCAGCTGCCCCTTGTTGGTGGCATACTATCTAATTATCTAACCTAATTATCTAACAACATTGCAATAAAAAATAAGGATCAAAATCCTTTATAGGTGCTCTTCACTGCAGATCAGTGGGAAATAAGACATTCAGGAAATCAAGCCTGTTAATCAATTATACTTGATTTCTTCATCTTTTTGTTTTTAAGTTAAAGGGGCATTTGGCAGACACCCTTATCCAAAGTGACTTACAATCATTAGTTACAGGGACAGTCCCCCTGGAGCAACTGTGTCTTGTTCTATGACACAATAGTAGAAAGTGGGGATTTGAACCTGCAACATTGCAGCCAGCAAGGTCACGAGCAAGTGTTTTACCCACTAGGCCACTACCACCCCATAGTTGTGGCTGTGGTTGTCATAATAATCAGTAAAATAGTCTGTTGTTAATATAACCAATAGAGATGGACATAAACCTGTTTTTTTAGAAACTCTTTCATTTCAGTGTCAGGATTGGGTTTATGTTTACTCAGGCCAGATTATGTTTAGGGCTTGACGCGACTAGGATCAGGGTTAGGGTCAGGTCGAGCTTAGTTAGTTATGGTTATGTTAAGCATTTAAGAGATTTAACTAATTTATTGGCTGTTTATTGAAATAAAGTAAGTTATGTGTTGTTTCTATTACTGAATGAGAGATGTGAGATGAAAAGGACCATATGGAAGACAGCACCTGGTGTGTGTGTGAGGGTGTGTGTGTGAGTGTGTGTTCATATTCTCTTTCAGATTAGAGAAGAGAGATCAAAGTAAGACACCTCAGCACCCTCTAATAACTCCCACTAATTATGAGCTCTCTCTGTGTGTCCTCAATGAGCTGAATGTTAATTCTGTTAAATGTGTTAGAATCTGAATGTCCTGTTTCACTGATTTGTCCTAAAATTCATGGTGCTCACTTTTCATATAAGAAGGTTCAAGAATTTCCTCTCCTGCCATTTTAATGCTTTTATGTTTGGTGGCTGATCAAATTATGTTTTATTGATTTTTTTAAGCAAAGAAAAATATGCATAATTTTAAAGAAAATCTAAGAATATACTTGAGTAAGTCAGAGAGTATCTACATGTAACTGTATTTATATAGTTTAATTGTAATTATATACAGTAATAATCTATATTTTTGCAGTTTGTGATGCGGTGTTGATGTGGTGACTGATGGCTGGTTCTAGTCCTTGCACAAAGATGAATCGGTGCAGTTATGGGTAGATTAAATTTTACCATTATATAAATTTAGGTTTGATAAAAAATGAATGAAATGCTAAAAACATCTGCAAGAGCAAAAAGTAAAAAGTGAGTAAAAAGTGCACAAAAATATTACTGTATTAAAGTACCAGTGAAGTACAAATCTTCTGAAATAAATTGTAAAGTGTCGAAGTTCAATTATTTTGGGGTTTTTTTTATTCATGTAAACTATAGCTACATAGTCTAGAATCTGAACGGAAAAAAATGCACAGAATTTCCTAATATGATTCATTTTTAAATGAATATTAAATCACAATATATAATTGGGGGTTAACTGTGCTGATGTAATATTTTTATTCATATGAACATTATGTAAACATTTTAATCAAGTCAATGTATTGCCGTTTCTCAATGTGTGCGATAAGACTAAAACAGTGTGCATACCTGCTTCTAAAACATTAGCAAATTGAATGGAGTAGACAAGGATGTGGTTTATAACACTCACTATAGATCATGATTAGATTTTGTCAGTAACCACTTCACATAATTGTTTTTGTGAACTGATGTGACTTCTGCAGACGGATTACTTTGGATAACAGGGGCCTACAAAAACACTTAGTCAATCAATATTTATAAACTGCTTTATACTGTTTACCCTTCCTACATAGTTTTGTCTTTTGCTATCTCCATTGCAGTGGAGGTTCTGATGACTGTATTCTGCAACTACAAAAATGTTTTTGGAGCATAACTGTAAATTAGATAGATAGATAGATAGATAGATGATAGATGATAGATAGATAGATAGATAGATAGATAGATAGATAGATAGATAGATAGATAGATAGATAGATAGATAAACTAGGCA